>JBBPOF010000233.1:0-33151 GCA_038091315.1 Porphyrellus cyaneotinctus | reverse complement strand
GTAGACAAAACAAACATTGACAAACAATGAGCAACAATCCCACGATTAACAAAGCTACACTTGACTACGGTTGACTATGGTAATGGTTGCTAATGACTACCAATGGTACACTTTACTACCAACATTAAACCGGTTCGTGTTACCCCCCCTCGGGCTAAGGTTACAAATGAGATAGCTTTTCGAACGGAAAACGCGCAAACCTTCCATTTCCACATTTGCGCACATCACTCAAGCACCTGCTGCAGATGTAAACATAGAGAAAACCGTTGCAAATGCGCAAAACAGAAGTATACCATTTTGCGCAGGTGAGCTGCCGTCCCTACATTTTGTAGACAATATCATCCATAAATAGATATCCTCATCAATGTTACATAGAGAAGATGTTCAGCATGGGGAACCATCAATGACGTCATAGGCTCTCAAGGATGAGATATGACTTCTGCCATATACACATAGAATATAGACCCACAGCGCCGGAAGTTCCATCAGACCGACCCCTCCCCCACCTTTCTATGCCAGAAGAACTGCCGACCTCATCAGACACAGTGCTGAAGTGTTCCGGCTGACAATCTATGAGATGACGGACGTTGGAGCAGCCCAGTGCTGAGCAAAGAAGCCATTATGTCACCCATTGCATTGCATTCAAGAACCCGAACGCATGTAATTAAAGCCTCGCGTAATTTACGGCGTCTGAGTGACAGCGCTTGTTAAAGCCCGCTACTGAATGGCCGGAGTAACATAACGGCGCAACCTCTCTCTCTCAGTGTCTCCCTCTGCGAGAGCAGCATCCCAACACAGAGCATATCCAGTGCATCTTCGGCCATCAACATGGAGCCAGCTGAGCAAATTGATATTGAGTAAGTGGATTCAATGTGAAATGAAGTTACATACCATGAACGACGCATGTTCTTGTCAGCGACAGTGATATTGAAGCCCAACCGATTCACAACGACCTTCTGATTCAGCAGAGAGAAGGGCATCATGATCCTGGCATGATACCTGCGACTATGGAGGCTGCTGACGGGCACACGCAAGATGATCTACATGTCTTGCTATATACCGGTGGCAATGGCAATGGAGGCGACTACCTCACGCGGTTCCGAAATTCCTCGGTGAAGACCGTCAAATTGAGCAAGATGGAGCGATTATACAACCAGAGGGATGCTCGAACAGCACTCACAATGCTGCGAAGGCGACGGACTGTGGAGGTGGATGAAGCGTACCTCCTTCCGCGCAACAATCCAAATGTGCTGCCTCGAATTGGGCCGCATCACCTCGATTTCACACTCTATGTCAGCGATCGTGTTGGACTGGATGCGGTGTTACCGAATACTGCACATGACCATACATTTTCGTTGGACCTCAGTTTCAATCACTTCCATGTCCTATGGCCGTCAGCTGATACACGCTACTTGCCTTTCAATCCCAAGGGACGCATGCTGAAAATTGGTACACGGCGACAAGAGGTGGTCTGGTTAGCTATGGTTCCACAGACTTATCTCGACCGGGACCATCCAGACAATCTTCCGGAGCGATACCGTATTCTGGAAGCCCCCAGTAGTCGAATGAAGTACGAGCATGCCCTGATGCTTACCATGTTTTTTGCATGGGCTTTAAACCGACAACGATATCGTGATATCCACTGCCACACACAATACCCAGAACCACTGACGACGGACAGTGTCAAGCAGTCCACTGACATCATGTGCGTACTCCCTGTCCCCATGTCATTGTCAAAAACGCGCAAATGTGGAGGTGGCACCTATGCGCACATACATACTCCACATATTGGTGACGATAACCATGTGTTTCTGTGGTCATTACAGCGCAAACAAGCATGTACCTGTTTTGCGCGCCTTGAATCATTATTTTCATGCGCTAACATGATCATACAGGGGGAGAATCGGGGAAGGTGCGCGCATAATGCCGTTGACGCTCCTCGACAGCAAAACATTAGATCGGTGTATACGAACCGATTGGAGCGATTGGGTGGAAGAGGCACCTGCGTCGTGGAAGAGGGATGGATTTCTCAATTCCAATGTTCCCATCAGCATCACTTTGCGATATGGTCAAGACCAACAAATCGCTTCAAATCCGCAGGTGGCCAATGACGAACAGCTGATTTGGGAGAAAGATCATGCATACCAGCACATTCGACAGTTTACATTCTCAATTGCATCATTGCTGAGGTGTGTACTCCTTCCGCATTCGGTTGTTTGTCTACTGATGATTGTGGATGGGCAGCCTCTCCCTCGTCACTGAATGGAACATACTTGATCCTGTGGACATTATCAGCGAACATCCACATATCTACAAACATGGGGCTGATCCCGTGCTGGACCCTGATGTTGAAGAAGTTGTGGATCTCGCGGAATTGCCGCTCCTCGATGAAGATGGCTTTGAGATATGCATATACGACCAAAATGGCTTTCGCATCCCTCGCCGCATTCCTGCTGAACATGAAATGTATGCACCATGGATCAATCTCACCAAGGCGCATGCACTCTTTTATGGGCCGGAGGTCGATGACATTCCTCCTCATCGTAGGATGCCCTTCACTGCATATCCTCAGGCCTTCCTGAAAACTATTGGTAACATTCAAGCATCTATCCCGCCTTACGAACTAGTGCACTATCTGACAACTCTCAATCGTGAACTCTCGATCAACAATATTGTGGATGATGACGAAGAAGTGCTCCCTCAATGCCTTGAGGCTGTCCATTTCCAATCGTATAATGAAATATCCCATCGGTTCAGGGATGAAGCCAAATTTCATGCTGTGCAACTTGGTCTCATTACGGCAGCCTTTTCCGGATCGTTGGTGACCGATAGAGTTGCTTTACGCAAGTGGAGAGATCGTCTGGACTTGTGCAAGGATGCCTTACCTCACCAACGGTTCGAGCAAAAGATCCTTGATGATGGCCAACCGCAAAGCTTGCGGAACGAGGTCACTTACACTCTGCACGTTCGTCGATTGAAACCTGAGTTGCGCAATGGAAGGTAATACACCTTTTTCGTCTCAATCGCGCATACTGATCTATGTGGAACATAGATCCATTTATGATCAGATTATAATGAACGTGACAAGGAGATGGGTCCATCCGTCACTTCTACAGGAACTCCGCCAGGCCGTCGTCCCCTTCAGGAAGGACGTCAGTGGCATATTATTTCACATATGGACCCCCCGTACTCATATTCATCATAGGTTCTCCCAAAGGTGTATTTGTGGACGACCTATCCAGTCGTATGCGTTTTGGAGCAACTGTGGAAAAGAGTGCACCCCAAACTGCAGCCCGGTATCACCATCAATCAATATGCCATCGAGATCACAGCCATGTTCGAACGTGTATTGAACTTCGCACACACAGGCAATGCACAAGTCCTCATCCGGAATTTGATGGACAGATCATGGATATCCTTGGCCTGTTTGGCAGATGGTCTACCATGCATTTCAGACGACTTCATTGTCCACGAAACTCTTGATACTGGTCACTTCCAACTCGTCACTGACAAATGGCCGCTCGGAGGTGACACACGACGTCCCCTCATAGCATCCAAGCGCGTACAATATCTGACTTATGGCCAAAAACACTACGATGTGGGTATTCGACTTCCTATACGCGCAAACCTGGATATACCAGGTTTGCGCAGATATATGTTTTATACATATGAGCTACTCTATCAGCCCATGCATCCATATTTATGTGTATACCCGCGCATTTATGACTCCCCCACTTTTGCGCGTTTTCCAATTTTGCATCACAACTGATCCACTGTTTCATTAGAGTTATGAGGCCCGCTTCACCATTGTCCATGGTATGAGAAACCTGGCACCAAACCTTTATGGAATCGAGGATATCAACATGCGTAGAGCATGCTATGCCATTGAACTTGCCTTCAGAGCGTATTTCCAAGATGTCAGACACCTCGTTCAAAAATCTCTCATGCAGGAGTTGCGTCCACTACTCAGCTCCGACGACCTCGAAGAACAGGACTTGGCCAATGATCGCCGTCTGGCACTGAATACGTGGCTGGACCAGTCTCATCCTCTGTCATCACAGCAGAACGTCCTCCCTTATTTGATTCGCGCAATCTGTCAACAAAACCAAGGCCGTCCGGCCCTCAGACAATCATCGATAGGCAAGCAGACCCGCGCATGGTTCGCTTCTACCATCGTCAAATCTTGCAAAAATCCCCTCGCTCGACGTCGTCCGCCCTTTATTCAAGATGGTACATTCCGATGCGTCATGGGCGTCGCTGTTACAGAAATCACCAATAGCTGCAGCCGGGCTGGGTTAAATGATGCTGACACTCTGGCAATCATTCATCGTGCAATCCAATTCATCTCAACACGCTTGCACGTCTTTCACTTTCCTTGGGCCGTTGATCCCATGGATGGCGAACATCAGTCTACTCTCGTCGTTCATCACACATGGGTCACTTTTATTTCCGAGGATCACTCCACCCATACTCTCCCTGCTGCAATGCTCACTCAACAAGAATCGCGGCACCTCCTCGCTCTCACTGCTGCTGAGCAGTTGAACCATGGAAATCCCAATGGCCCGTGGAGCATCTCGGATGTCCCACTTGCTCAGTTTGTGTCCATCTTGCACAAGCACGTTCCTCCAAATGAAATGAGCGTTGATCACACAACTTTCGATCTTGGAAATGATCTCGTCAGACCTCTCTATCTCCAGATGTTCGCCTTTTATGATGGTTCAATCCCTCTCCACAAGCTTTGTCTGCTTTGTGGTTATATCATGGCTGCCCTGGCTCCTAACGCATATCGCCCTCGTCACCATCCTACTCCTGTGCCGAAAAAAAAGGCTCAGCTCATTCCTTATGTCATGGACCTAGACTGGGAAGCTCGCGAAGGTGCAACCACTCTCCCTATGCCCTACATCGTCGGTACCACCATGTTTTTCATCTCTATCCTGGATGAAAATAGTCCCATTCGGTCTCAAATAAGAAAGAACCGCGTACTTTCTGACAGTTGGTTGGCAAAACATAGTGAGTGCTATTGCGCTAACTATCCTTTCCGCTCTCTCATGGTATGGTAGATTCTAAGGGTATCAACTCTTTATGCATATGTCGCTTCGGTCTCGCTCGTCCGAAATCTTCTCGCATTATGGCCTCTGCTCGATGGTATGAGGATTTAGAATTTCTAACCACCCACGAAATAGCCGCCCTCTATGAGAAAATCTCTGCTTTGCTGCGTAATGGTGGCAAATATGGTGCATATGATGCTGTCACCGCATTGGCCGGTCGGCGCGCGGCAAACATCTTGGCACGCTCAAAAGAGATCCCTTCCCGTATGGACCCAAACACTTTCAACAGTAGCTCATCCCAGAATATCACGAATGTGGCAAGTAGCTCGAAGCGTATTTTGGACGATGATGATATTGTAGATGACATTATCATGGAGCCGATCATGACCACTGCAGAGTTGTATGAGAACAACTCTGGTAAACGGAGACGTCTGTAGTTTCATTGTAGACTGTCATGCTTTGGCTAAATGTGCGCAAATATGGACTGTGCAGTTTTGCGCATTTTCCTTCTTCTGGTATATTTTATTGGCCCATTGAAATCTCGTTGTTATTCAATCTAGTCATACATTTTCGATTCACTTTCCTCATTCGTTATTACCTCTTTATTCGTCGCCTCGTTCTGTTTCCTTGAGCTTGATAGGCTTACTCCCTAACTTGGTCTAATGAAGTCCTTCAGCTGAGCAACGCCATTAAAGTGATTGAAATTCACCTCACATTTCTGCGATCACTACAGCGTGATAAGTCGTAGAAATGATCCATGTGTGTCCTGCATACTGCTTGCTTGATGATGTTGGTCTCACACTGGGCCTTCTCGCAGTCCAACTCTGTCTGCTTATTAATACCATCCATGATGGCTAGAATGGGAATATATACACTTGATTTGGTCTCACACCTTCGATATTCTACACAAGTACATGGGTATCATGGTGCACTGCAATGGTGGCTGTGCTTGCAATTGCTCTCCTTCTCTCTTGCCTACATCTTGGAGACACTTAACTCCTATTTTTAACTCCTTGGCAAGTCTCTAGACAATTGTAATTTATCATTCTAAACTTCCATAAAGTGAAGGAGGCTCTTGTTGTTGTACTGGTATGCTTGGAGTTCACCTATAAATGGACCCTCCTTCTTTATATAATATTAACTATATAGTTAAACTCAGGAAGATCTGCTTACTCAGCAAAGAACCTTGCTTGGTCATTCTCAGTTAGTGCTTCACATGCAATTTCAATAGGTCAACTTCAGCACTTTATTGTCCTTCATGTTAATTTGTGTACAAAAGCATCACTTCTTTGGAGCCACTTTGTAGTGCCACAAATATGTACATCATTACAATATCTGCTGTGTGATTATCCCACAGAGAATTGTCAGCTCACTTCTCTGCAATGTGTTAAGACTGTTAATGCTGAGCATAGGTTCCAGTAGGGAGCAAGGCTTGAGAGTGATGCTTACAAAGAGATGCAGTGACCTCAGAGGGGTTTCTTATGCTCACAGATGGTGACTCCATGGTGGTTGGTCTCAAAAATTGAAGGGGACATTCAGTAAGTGGGACTCAGACAATTGGAATTGTCTGGTGCCAGAAACATATGCTGATTGTGTCATATCCTAGATTTTTGCTAAGTCCAACTCCAGGATTCTGAATCAACTCCAAACCTATTCCAATCTTTTCTTATCTCCATACCCCTCACCCTCCAGACTTGTCTTCCACTTTCTCTGGTTATGACTCTGTTTCTATTACTCTTCTTTTATTTATTTTATATGACATCCTTTATTACTAATAAGCTTTAAATCTGTGTTTTGCTTAGTAGCACAGCTCTGGGCATATTTACTTCTGACCTTCATGTAATTAGTCATTTGGACTTGATTCCTCCATATATAAACCTCTGTATTATATCTCTGTACTTCAGTTCAAATATCATATTAATCATATCCTTCGAGTCCCTCTTGATCCATACTCTCATTGTCCTCTGAAATATAATGTCCTTAGGGAACTGGCAAGGGCATGACATATAAGTCCTATACCAATGACCTCATCCCTCTGTCTATCTCCATCCCTCTCTCATACTTCCAGTACACCTCCAACCCTAACCTCTGACCTCTGCACTTACATACTCGGGACTTCCTCAGACTTAATCTGGAAGAACTGGATTTAACAGCTTGATATAGTTCTAGTCAGGAAATTACTATACAGGGCAGTGTGGTATATATATGGGGAATCAGAGTATGAAATGGGAATGAGAGATCCCATTTTGAAAGAGGCTGTCTATTGGAACAAAGGAAACAAAAACAGAAATGGAAATGGAAGCAGAACTCATATAGAAAAAAAAGAGTAAAAGGAGAAATAGAGCTCCATATCTACATATGTCAGTTGTTAATGCTAAGGCTAGTATCCAGCAGGTCCTGGTCTTGTTGCTAGGAACAACAATGAGCAGTGGTCTCATATCTGAAGACATTGGCATACAGAAAGTGGTCTCACAGTAGACATGTCTAACTGTGGAGGGTGGGTCTCACTCAGACAGGGCTGAGTGGTACTAGATACTATCCTGATTCAGGTAGAACTAGATGGGGAACTATAGTACATGCAGCGAGATATATATAGGGAAGAGTGGAGTATGAAATGGGAATGAGAGATCTCATTTTAGAAGGTGTTGTCCATCCATGACAAATCGAGAAAGGTTAAGTAATCCATGACAGAAAGAGAAAGGACCATGACAAAAAGGGAATGGATACAACTCCAGAAGTTGGAAAGGAAACAAGGTTGCATCACCACAACCAAAAGAGAATGGACCATACCACTTTAGAGATGGACCTAGGAATGGAGGTTGACATAATGGAGGATGGGCTGAGAGTTCAGAATCATATGCCATCTAGAGAGGAAACAGTGGAAATAGAATGAAGTCTGGAAAATAAAAGGGCATGTCTTTGGGTAGAGGTAGATAAGGGTAACACAGATGGGGTGAATGAGGGAAAATTGTAACATCAGTCAATTTGCCAAATGGAAGTGGAAAGGCCTATGTCTTCCTTGCTATTGGAATTATTGTATCCCCTACCAGCAATAGAGAGAAGGAACGGCATGGGGAGAGCATTCAAGGTAATGCAATGATGCTAAAGTTGTCCGGGTTAAAGAGAAGAAGAAAGCCATCTCGACCTGGTGTTAGTATTCCAGGGAGCACAAACGTAGAGAAACGTGAAGATATAAGGAAAACGGAGGCGCACATATATTGTATCATAACATTACCCCCTTCATATACTGGAGCCCCAGGCTCAAGTAACATACTGCCTCTACACATCAGGAGGAGGGGGTTCTCATTGGAGAGCTCCAGACAATCAACCTCTTGGTGCCTGAACACAGCACAAGCGGAGCAAGGTACTCCAGGACAAAACTGGGGTCCATGTCCCCATCGAAGGCAAATACTACATTGGGTGGTGAGACACAGACGTGACGGATGACTGGGGGCGGCACGATGACATTTGGGACAGATGTATTGGGGACAGTCATCTCGCAGGTGCCCAAGACCGTGACAACGAAAACACTGAGTGGAGGCATTGGTGGGGGTAGGAGGAAAGATGTTCGGAAGAACATGGATAGTATTGCCTGAAGTGTTTCGAGTGTAATAGGTCCTGAAGGTGCGTCGAGTGTCTTCATTGAGATGTCGGCCAGCTGTATCTGAGTCATGTGGGAAGCGAATAGCCACAGGAGTGAGGGGTCATTCGACAGGAGAGGTGGGGGTGGATGGTTCAATTGCGGTAGAGGTTTCGGACAACAAGATTGTAGGGGAGCAGGGACGAGAAGAGATGTGGGATGTGAGAACAGGAGTGTCAGGTACGAAGGTTTCTTCCTGAGGTCTGGGAGGAGGAACAGGTAAGATAGGCGGGGATCGAGGAGGAAGGAAGTCGGTGGCTTCCATGAATCTGTCTCGTTCTCCCATGGACATGGATAGGTAAATTTGTCGGAATGTGGGATAAATCATGGTGGTGGGTAACCGTTCAACGAAAGAATGGAATCCATATAGATGAAGGATGGTGAGAATACGATGAGGGAGAGCAGATATATGAAGTTGTAATGGAATACCGAAGTCCGAAGGGTTGGCTAGACGATGGTATCATTCAACAGTCAGGGTCTCGTGGAAAAGTTTGATGAGCTCCTGGGTGACGATGTCTTCTTCGAACAGATAGAGATCCTCAAGGGCGCGGCAGATATGTGGCATGGTGAGAATAGCGGCATAAAGAATGAGAATGAAATGTAAGGGCAAACAAGAAGGATGAACAGGACAAGAACACAATGGGGAGGTATTTGGAGAGGAGGATAGAGAGGAGGAGGAACGAGACGAAGATAGGAAAGACATATTCGGGGGAATCAAAGATGATGGCTTCAATGAAGGAGTGGAACATTCGCAGGGGGGTACTCACGAAGAGACGCCGCTTCCTGGGGGTTTAGTTCAAACGATGACTCTCCTTATAAGCCTTGAGTATCTCAGGGGCATGGCGGAGATTGCTTTCGGGTTCCCAAGTGTTCTCCGAGGACGGATAGCCCTTCCATGCAGTTAGGTACCGGCATTTTCTGGCATTACCTCTGTGACTAATGATCCAATCTACTTCATATTCTTCTTCGGCATCAATTAAGTCAGGAGGGGGTCGGGAGAAGTTGGGACCATGTGTGACGGTTTCGCGATAAGAAGATAAGAGGTTGGCATGGAACACATCGTGGATTTTCCATGTGGGCGGTAGGTGTAACCGGTAAGTGAGTGGAGATAGGACCTGAGATATCTCAAAGGGTCCATGACGTTTTGGGGCGAGTTTCCGTGAAGGGTAATGGAGGCGTAGATTAGAAGCTTCTAGCCAAACCTTATCACCTACTTTCCAGGGGGAGAATTTCTGGGTGGAATGCTCTGTCATGATCCGTCGGGCGGTTTCATGTGCTGCAAGAGCTTCCTTTCGGGCTTCTTCAAGTAGGGAGAGTCGGTTTTCTAGAGCGGGAAGAAAAGTCTTGCCTAGGGGAGGATATGACCAGGGTTCGTATCCGAGAAGTAAGGAGAAAGGGGAGACCTTGGTAGAGCTGTGTGGGGCAGAGTTGGTTGTGGTGGAATTCGGCGGTGGTGATGTATTCCATCCATCTTTGGGGGTTATTGGAACAGAAGATACAGAGTTAGGTTTCAATTTCCTGATTAGTTCGTTCGGTCTGGCCATCAGTCTGGGGGTGATAAGCGGTGGAGAGGCGGATATCATAGTTGAGGAGTCTGGCCAGTTCCAGTGCGAAGGCGGAAGCGAATTGAGGGCCTCTATCTGAGATGATAGAGTCATATAACCCGAATCGTTTGTAAACATGTTCAAAGAAGAGTTTGGCGACTCCAGCGGCATCGATAGTTTTAGTACAAGGGCACAAAATTACCCCCTTTGTAAGGCCGTGGTCGACCATGACCATCAGAGAATCAGAGCCAGCAGAAAGGGGAAGGTTGGTGACGAGATCAACGGAGAGTTGTCGAAAAGGAAGAGAGGAGGCGGAGGGGATCGGAGCCAGAGGGGGTGAGTGGGGTGAGTATTAACTTTGTTCTGCTGGCAGATAGCGCAACCAGAGACAAAGGCATTGACAAAGGAGGATAGGCCTGGCCACCAAAAGTCACATTCAACAATAGCTTTGGTGCGGAAACGACCCATATGACCTGTAGATGGAGAGGAGTGCAAAGCGTAGACGATGGAGTGGCGAGAGGATGGGGGTATGTACATATGACCTTTGAAATAGAGGTGGCTGTTGTTGAGGGTCCAATCAGCGAGGGCCAAGTGGGGAAACAAAGGTGAACCTTGTTGGAGATTGGCAATGGCACATAAGACGAGAGGGTCAGAGGCAGAGGAAGACGAGATCTTGTGGGTGAGAGTGGTGTCGAGAGCGTTGATGACCAGGGGATCTGGACAGATGGAAGTGTCTGCGTTATCAGCGGTAGTGTCCAGATGATCCCGTCGAGAGAGAGCCTCTGCTGGAGCCATCTTAGATCCAGGCGTCACCTTCCAGACAATGTCAAAGTCTTGGAGGAACAGAGCCCAGCGAGCCTGTCGACGAGTTTGTGAGGGTCTTTGATATAGGAAAGATTTTTGTGATCTGTGATGACGGTGATCAGATGATTGGTTCCCTGAAGGTAATGTCGCCATTCAGAAACAGCGAGGATGACGGCAAGGAGTTCTCTATCATAGATATCATAGTTGCGTTCTGCAGGGGCGAAGGTTTTCGAGAAGTAGGCACAGGGGTGGGGGTCACCATTGGCGTCATCCTGCATGAGTACTGCGCCAGCAGCTAAAAGGGAAGTGTCGGTCATGAGGGAAAAGGGTCGTGAGGTATCGGGGATACAAAGGACCGGGGCGGAGGAGAAAATGGATTTGAGGGTATCAAACACTTTCTGTTGGAGCGGGGTCCAGGCCCAAGGTTCAGCCTTCCGGGTTAACAGATTCAGGGGAGCAACAATGTTGGAGAAATTGGGGATGAATTTGCGATAGAAATTGGCGAAACTGGTGAAGGATCATATGGCTTTGATGGAGGTGGGAGGTTTCTAGTCACGGATAGCATTGAGTTTCTTGGTGTCCATAGTGACCCGTCCTTGCCCAATGACCATCCCAAGGTATTCCATTGTTGGGACATCAAAGGTGCACTTGGAAATTTTTAACGACAGATTGTGTTTGCGAAGACGGAGGAGGACGCGACGTGTTCGTTCATGATGAAGAGAGAGGGTGCCTTGGGTACAGATGCCGAGATCGTCCATATAGATCTTGAGCCAATGTTCCGCAATCATGTCTGCAAAGATGTGATTCATGAAGGATTGAAAGGTTGCTGGAGTGTTGCAAAACCCGAAAAACATGACGGTGGGTTCGAACAACCCAAGGGGGGTGATGAACGCAGCTTTCCATTGGTCCTCTTCTTGAATCTGGATGTTGTTATATCCCCATCGGATGTCGAACTTGGTAAAGAAGTTGGCGTCTTTCATGTCATCAATGAGTTCAGGAATGAGCAGTAAAGGATATCCGAAGTGTCGTGTATGGAGGTTCAAATGTCGGTAGTCTTGGCAAGGATGAAGGGTTCCATCCTTTTTAGGTATGAAAAAGAATGGAGATGCTTGAGGGGACTTGGAGGGGACGATACATCCTGTTGCTAAATGTTCCTTGACGAACGCCTCGCAAGCAGAAAGTTCGGCGGGATTCAAGGGGTATATCTTGGCTATCTTCGGGGTGAACGTGGGGAGGAGATTGATGGTGTGGTCGAAGGGTCTATGGGGTGGTAACTTGGTATGCATCTTTTTCCGAGAAGACGTCGGCGAAGTCCTGACACCATTCCGGAACTGGTTGTTCCATTGGTTTCTTGGTTTGAGCGATTTGGGTAGAGATGGTGATCTTGTTGATCGTTTCACCATTGTGCCACATTTCCCGCTTTTGAAGGCATTGCGATATCTTTCGATCGGCTTCTAGACCAAGCCATCGAAGGAGGTATCTTTGTGGGATGTGTGGATCATTAGGCATAGGGGACAGTGGTTGAGGAATTTCAAGGGTGTGAGCCTTCCAGTTGATGTGGGGATTCCACTTTCGAAGCCAGGGCATTCCCAGAATGATCTGTCTTTTCCCAAGGCTGAGTACCATGAGATCTATATCATCGGAGAAGGAATTGTGTTGGAAAGACGTGTGGGCTTTCCAACGTATAGTTCCTTTCGCATTGGAGGTCCCGTCGACGTTTATTGCCAAGGTGGGTTTGGGAAGACAGACGAGGGGAAAGTTGGCTTCACAAAGGAGTCCGGTGTCGATGAAGTTCCCGGTAGCTCCACAGTCAATGAGGGCGGTGGTTTCGACGATTTTTGTACTAGCACGGAGTTTGATAGGAATGCGAAGAGTTCTTTGTTTCGGCAAAGCTACTAGTACATGGGTGATATCATGGGAAGAGGACGTTGAGACATCTTCCCGTTTTAAAAATCCTCTGCTTCGAGGTTGGTTACAGCTACTTCCTCCACTGGGTCGTCGTAGCAGAGCTTTAGGGTTTGAAGGACCTCGGTTTCATCCTTTCCTTGGGTTTTCAAGGTTTGGACATACTGTTCTAGTGCAGAGAGGGGAGTGATAGTAGATTTCGACGAGGGAACATCATCGGTCATGGTGGTTTCAGTGTTTTGGACTTTCTGGGGATGTGGAGTCGAAGGTTGAGAGGTTCTCGGAGTACAACATTGGGTAGCATTGTGTCCGGGTTTCCTGCAGCAGAAGCAAAGGCCATCTTTGAAGCACTTAGCGTGCTCTGCAGGGGTGAGTTTCCGCAGGGTTACTGCGTCAACGTCCATGGCATCAGGGTCTTTGGTGGTGCGAGAGTTTAGAAGCGAGGGAGTTCCATGACGGCCTCTTAGGGTAGCGATGCGCATCTTCTGTGCATGGAAAATCTTGGCCTGCTCAATCCACTTGGGTAAGGTGGTGGGGATGGCGGCCATGGACAGGATCATGGTGGCAATCTGTTGATTGATGCCGAGGAAGAATTGGTTA
Source organism: Porphyrellus cyaneotinctus (assembly GCA_038091315.1). Classification (NCBI taxonomy): domain Eukaryota; kingdom Fungi; phylum Basidiomycota; class Agaricomycetes; order Boletales; family Boletaceae; genus Porphyrellus; species Porphyrellus cyaneotinctus. The sequence continues at coordinate 19,610 of JBBPOF010000233.1, read as the reverse complement.
ATGAGCGTGATGGGATCAGTGATTTCTGCTTTAGTGGTGAGTTTTTGGAAATCGGTGATGTACTTCTGGAATCTGTCGTCCATATTTCCATTTGGAAGTTTGAACAATTTCTGGACCAGTTTGGTGAGGTCATGTCGAGTGACTGCTTTGATGTCAAAGGGGAAGAAGGTGGACTCAAAGTCCAGTACGAGTTTGTCAAAGGTTTTATCGGAGGCTGGGGCATTGGCATTGGCCATTTTGTCATACCACATCTCTGAGAAAGAGACTCCTCATCCCTTGCTCATCTTGTTGAGAGTGGTCATGACCTGGGTTTCATCAGACGAATACAACCTGGAGTTGATGGCAAAGTAGGCCTTCATGGCCTTGATCCATCTCATGGCATCTGAGGGTTCCCCAGAGAAATCCGCGGGGAGGGCGGCCTTGAGTTCGGAGGGGTTAGACATGGGTGCTGGAGTTATTCTGGGTGCAGGGGGTACAGTGGGTACGAAGGGCGTCACAGCCTGGGAGGTTCTGGATATGATGGTGTCAGAGTACAACGACTCGTTGTTGTTGTCAGAGTCCTGTGGTACTTGGTACCTTCGACGAGAAGGTCTGGATGTCGTGATGACAACGGTGGGTCGGTCATTCTCCTAAATAGGAGGGACGGAGGGAGATTCTTGATCTTTTGTTATGCAAAACGTACACTGTATGTTGGGCATACTCTGTTTGTCTCGAGGGAGGTACTCACGAAGAGACACAGCGTCCTCGATAGAACAAAGCTACGACAAGAGTCAAGTCAAGGTCAAGGTCAAGGTCAAGGGTTCCTCTCAGTCAAGAAAGACTGAGGACAATGGAGACTCGAGAGCGTACAATGAACATTGTATTGCATAGATCAAGAATAAGGAGAGGAAGTACAGGCAGAGCGGTATAAGTACTAGCGAGCTACTGCGGATGACTAATCTATAGAACATCATAGAAGCAATAGATCGACTGAGTCACGATGGTTACTAGGGGAAACGTAAGCAGTGCGAGAGAACTACTTAGAGGAGAAGGCTGTCCATAGATGAGTAAACCAGACATAAGTGCATATCCCCTACCGGCAATAGAGAGAAGGAACGGTGTAGGGAGAGCATTCAAGGTAATGCAATGATGCTAAAGTTGTCCGGGTTAAAGAGAAGAAGAAAGTCATCTCGACCTGGTGTTAGTATTCCAGGGAGCACAAATGTAGAGAAACATGAAGATATAAGGAAAACGGAGGCGCACATATATTGTATCGTAACAGTTCCCTTGCCCTGTCCCTCACAGAAACCGTCTCTCGCCTTACGGTCCCCTTGCGTCAATGCTCTGCAGCCTGTCCATCACCGAGGCTGTTCTCTACCTCAATGAGTTTTGTCGCACATCCACAAACAGCCAAAAGAGGTCTGTTGTTTCCAGGATCATATCTCTCTTTTGGGGTTCATCATTCGACTATCTGGACAATTGGCAACCTGAGAAACACGTCACGAAATATTCCACATCGCTGGAGTCCCTTGGATACTTGTATGTCGCAGAGGAACTGTGTTTACCCCACCGCTGACTGTCGGTATGATCAGATTTTACCTCCCTGGAGTGCTGATCGTACCATATCTTGATTACGCATCGTAGTATGCATCACTCGTCAACGAATCATTGTCTAAATTGATTGAACTGAAGAAGCCGCCCACGAAGCCCAAAAGAAGAGAGCGATTCTTGATGGAAGGAAAATGTGTTGCTTATCGCAAGATGTTGATGGGGCTTGCATTTTTGGGCTTCTTTGTCGTCTTGGACCCATTTGGCAACTTCACAAACTTGTTGACACCCTAGTTCACAGAGCAAAGCTTCCCTTACCAGTATGTCAAACTTTCCATCAGGTTCATCACACGTTTAACTCCCTGACCCTACCAGTATTGCTATTTTCTATTTCTATTGGATCATCGAATGCTGCGAATACTACGCTGTCTGGACATTGACTGAGGTAAGAGAGCTTTGGGTGCGGGCGTGTAACTAGCTGATTCGTTCCTTAGGGGTGCAAGTAACCTGACTAGACTTGGTTTCACTGGATCTGGTCCTTCTGGCGAGTCTCTGGGATGGTGCAGTGAACATTAGGCCGCTCGAAGTTGAGCTCCCGGGCCCTACAAATTTCAAGGCCGTTCTGGATTCCTGGAACATGAATGTGAACATTTGGCTGAGAGAGTGCATCTATGAACGGGTCACTGACTCACTGCCAAGGGCAAAAAGCCGGGCTTCTGCAATACCCTCATTACTGCCATTACAAGTGCACTCTGGGTAAGGTGGACTATGTTTGCTTTCCAGAATGACATTGATGAGGAGTGCACAACAAGGTATCACGATCAGATACTACTTGACCTTTATCTTAAGTTGCTTTATTACCTACATTGGGCACAAGTGCCATTCAGGATTCCACACGCTCGTGTTGCCTCCCCAGGAACACCATCCCCTTTGGCGGAACGTATATATGATGTCCCAGGCACCTTGATTTGCATCTTGCTATTCAACTTTGCAGCTGTACCTTTCATTCAGGGGTCGTGTTCTTTGATGCAGGTGGATCCAGCTTTCCATGTGCTACATAACCGTCTACCTCAATGAGTTTTGTCCCACATCCCCAAAATTATTGGTGTCACTCATAGTGCATACCGTCGGGAACCAGCAAGAATCTAATGCACATTACTACGATGAATATGCAAACTCATATTCTTCCCATGGTGACCTGCGATCAACCAAATGAGCAGACGTGCTGTTGGTGAGTCGCTTTTCATATGATGACCTGAGTGTGAAATGTTGATCCTTCGTACAGAGGGTACTGAAATCTGGGTCACTGCTGGAAATGTATATAATGAATGAGTGGCGAGGGTGGAGGACCAAATCATTGCAAGACTGCGCGATAAGCTAGGTACGTAATGCAAATGAAATGTTCTCCAAGTTCAATACTCTGTTCGTTTGACCCAAGGTGAACCTCGCTCTTCCACGCTTTTGAAATCGTGCACATCATCCATCGCCAGATCCGAGGTGCCATCTAGATGCAACTAATCGACTCAGTAAAAGAAGATATCAAGCGTCTACATGATAAGGTGAATACTTTATTTCTTCATCTCAGACCACGTCGCTGACATCCTTGCCAGATTAAAATTCAGTACCAATTTTGGGAAGCGTATCACATGTCTCAAACATGCGACCTTCCACCAATAGGCAGGGGTATCATTTGGGACCGGCAAATCAAGCGACAGCTTTCAATGTACATGAAATGCGTGGAGGACGTCCTTGGTAAAGGATGGGATCTACGCCAAGGGTCAAAAGCTTCAATCCAAATCGACCACTTTCTGTACACGCGACCCGTCTTCGAAGCTTGGCTACACAACATCAACTGACGGGACATGGCCATCAACGGACTACTCCTCCAGATCGTACGATTGCATGGTGGGGGATTCTAACTGGCAGTGAACTTTGACCCGCAAACGATCACTTTGTTCACGGAAGCTCGGAACCTACTTTGGCTCAACTTTCAGGTCCCCCACATGATTACGAACTTGGGCAAGGACGCCAAGAGGGTGTACCCACATGCTGTTTCGCTTATAAAAATGGACAGGACATAAGTGACTTGGGGCGTTCGCTGAGATACTTGCAAGCGTGATAGAGGGTGCTTATGGACAAACATTGGATATGGTAGAGCACCACCGGAGGATTGGATGGTTGGTCACTGAGTCCCACAACGAGGCGCAGAGGATGGTCGCAAAAGCTATACTCTCTCCCCCATCACTGTTGCGCATCCGCTTGAACTGGCTTTTCAGGCATGAGCATCCGGTGGGACTAACTCATGAACCAATATGCCATGGCGTATTTCGTGTCGGGTGCTGATGACAGAGATAACCAACATATTCAATTTGTCCACAAGTTTGCCAGCGTGGTATCGGTGTTGCAAGACAAGACAAACGACGTGATTGATTTGTATTGGGATATCCTCTGGGAAGTAATACCTGGCAACATATGCATACACGCACGAGGCCTTTTCAGAACTTTTGAATAAGATCCAGGCTGCAGTATGGCCTTTCTGGAGTAGGTCGTGCTGATCCTGTTAGATGTATCGTTTGCCTGGAGGGCTACACCAATTTGGAACATTGGGTCACAGAATTGGACACACAGCTATGAACATTCTATGGCAGCGTCTGACACATATCGCTCAAGTCTGGTGCTCCGAATTTGATTGGTTGGATGATGGCGACGCACGTTGTGATTCCCTGGCCCTACATGACATGACGATGTTTCTGCAGATGCTAGAAGGAAACATGTCAGCGAAGACTATTGTGCTTGAGATTCGGATACAGAACCAAGTCATCTTCCTTGACATACCAATAGCGTACGCGCGTTTGACATGGATCAAATGACTGCATGACTAGCTTGGTAAGTGTGACTTCTTACCGGTTGCAGTGACGAACACTCATATTCACGTACCCATAGGCATCATTTGCCGATTATGTCATATCTAAAGTTTGAGATATGAGATCGGGTTGCAAATGCAATGATATCTCGCCCCTGAAACAACATACACATCTCCTGTGGGTGAACCTTCTGTCTCGACGCTTACCTAGTCCTGCTCACTGTGCAACAACAGCTGACCCACTTTCTGACAACACCCTCAAACATGATCGAACTCAAAATCAAACCCCACTGTCACACACCCGCCGTCTCCGCCTTCGCTCCCCTCGGGCGCAGCCACCTCCGCATTTGCCTCCTGAGCAACCCCACCCTCATCCTCCTGCTCGACCTCGATCACACACAATCCCACGTCTATCTTGGCAATCTCGCCTTCTTGCTCCAACAGCTGCATCATAACCATGTCATACGGCACAGTAGTCTCTGCCTTGTCACTCTGTACCTCATGCAGCGCATCGAAACTCTGTACAGGCGACAGTGGTTTGATGGACCTGTTACAAGTCCATTACATGAAGAGCAGAGGCGTGGAAGAGAGAAGATGAACCACTTGATGACTTCACATTCAGTGATACCTCTGCCAATTTAAATATGTATCTGCAAGCTTGAACACGTGGAGGACTTTACGAGCTGCGAGGCGAGCCTGGACAGTGTAGAAGCGGGCAGGATGGTGGGGTCCATGAACAAGGGCGCGATGGAAGCCAACCTGCATCAGCAGGTTCATCGACAGCTGGGCTGGGCCGGAGTCCACAAGGTCTTGTCACCATTCAGTCACAATCACGTCGAGATACCAAGAACTTCATCGAAGGACGCATACCAGTGTATGATCAAATGGATAATTACTAATTAGCATTCGTGACGAGAGTGAAGTCGACAGTGAATGCAGTGTCTACATGTTCACATCACCCGGGCCATTATAATTCCCAATACATGATCTAAAACACGACATTCATGCAGGCAACATGAACACAACAGCAATTTATCATCTGGTCTGGGTGTTCAAGGGTGACATTCACATGCACCTACAAGGCATGAGTTGTCACAGCCAGGTCTACCGTCACCAGAAAAAGACATACCAGGGCCCATTTCACTTCAATCTGCAGTGAATTGCCTACTGTGGAAGGCGTCCTTGGACACATCCTTGTTCGGATGCACCGAGGGGTTCTTCTTTGGTGAGCTTGTTGTAGCAGCTCTATTTCTTGGTCTACGAACATACAGTCCACTGACTTGCTAACAAGACATGTTGGACAGTCATCTATCAGGGAAAAGCACTCACTGACTGACGTTGACCTGCAGCATACCTCGAGTGTCTCTCATTCACTCTTGCTGTTGACCGGGAATGAGCTTGCACATCAGACGGGCAGGGCCGAGGTGACTGCATAGCACTCTGATTGGGGTTACCATGTCGGTGGTCGTATCGCTCTTCTTTATTTTTGTTGATAGCGGCCCTCTCGTTTGGTAGCCACTGTTTGAATGTTGATGAGTCCTTCGACGGCTGGGTAGCACAGGGTTGTTCCTTGGGAAGAGTATCCGAAGGTGGGAACACTGGTTGGGCATTCAATGGTGTTGACATAGGTCGGGATGGGCCCACCCACAGTTCTTCAATCTTGGGAGCATGAGTTGATGATGTGGGAGAAGGTAACTACCAGCAGGGGTCAATATGCAAAGAAAAAAATGTAGCAGTCACGAACCTCTTCGTAGTTAAATGAAGCGGTAGGTTGGTTGGACAGTACCCCAGCCTATGCTATCATCAGGACTGGCTTCAAAAAGAGAATGTATGATCGCATACATTGAGACTGCTACTGCTGTCTTCATTATCGACCAGACTGGATTTCCTAGGTTTTTTCTGGATTGTGGGACAGCTGAACATTGTGATTTGTCAGTTGAAATGAACTCTATGGGCTCGGGGTCAATACATGCAATGACCTTCACAGCTAACAGCGATTATTTCTGGAGCAGTGGGGTGCATGGCATTACAATGTGGCGAGTTGAGGATGGAAAGCAAATAACGAAGATGGAAGTTGGGGACGTCGTGTGTCTTGTAGTATAACAGAATGGCTGGTGGATGATCCGACTACTTGCCTTGATACCAGAGAGGCTGTTGATCATAATTTTCTCATCGTATCTGCCAATTGCGATCAACCTGTCATCTGGAGAGAACGCAATCAAGAATGCCTCCTCAGAATGTTGGATGGAGTGGAGCTAAGTGTGCAACAACGTGTCCCAAACGTGACGGAACAATTTGTGGCATGTGCAATAAATTTCCTGTGCTTTGGCATGGCCATTGGCGATACACGGGATGAGTCGAGTAGATTCGGGAACACATCATTTCCCCTGAGGATGGACCTATTTGCTTGATTTCATCAACATTCGACAGCAGAGTCTTTGGGTGGGATGCAAACACACACAAGCAAGTCTGGGAGTCAGATTCGCGGTGACAGGCCTGGATTTCTCGCCCTACTCCAGGTCAGCCAGACTGATTGTGGCATCAGATCCAAAACTCTACAGCCACCATCTGGAACTTAAAAATGCGAAGACAAGTACGAAAACTGCAACACGAGAGTGCAGTGGTAGCAGCAAAGTACTCACCACAGGGCAATCGCATTGCTATAGGAACTCACAATTCCGGGACAGCAACAATGGCCACTTGCTCATTGACACACCCATACGAGTCAATGACGGGCTCAACCATAGTCCCATTGGGTCAAGTCAACACCTTTTCGTCCATTTGGGTCGGCACATATGAATGGTCTGATTGACAAATCATCTCAGACACCTGACAAGAAACATTTGACTAGTCACGACGACGAACCACAGGTATGATTGTCTTGCTGGCACCGAATGTGTCGCACTGATTCCTGCTTTGTGTACACTTGTCTTTCTGGCACTTGATGCTTCATACTTGTATCATTCTGTCTGCTTTAGATGAACCATGTACTCCGAAATGGCTCTTGTTGACAGGGGTATGTTGGGCAACCCCGTTCGGGTCTTCGTCACTCGAGGTCACACGATCAACTCTGAAATGTTTGCGCATGTTCAGACTAGACAACAGTTAGACCAATCCTACTGTGTTTTGCGGACAAGCATATGTAGCGAGCAGCGAGTTAGCATATACTATGATGGGTATTAGATGACTTTATTTGCATTTATATCTGAACAACGTACGTTTAGCAATGGCAAAGTGCATGCCAAGGAAAATCAAGTTGTGACACATGACGAGCCACTGCAACATGTCATCAAGTAAAGGAAATGATGAAGAGTGGGAAAACATACGCAGATCAACGAAGCTATTGTCACAAGACTGGGTAAGGTAGTCAGACTAGTGACGAGCATTAAACAATTGGGAGAAGCGTACCATGTGAAACTACCAGTTTCCAGGGTGTATAGAATCAACAAGTTGATGATGTGGTTCATGCTGGTTGGGAGTATTATCAGATGTTGTTGGCCTTTATGGCAGTGCTGCTTACTTGGCAAATCCAGTTTTCCGGCTACCAAGAAAGATTACCATGACTGTGGTGATGATAAACTTGACCGAGGCAGAGAGTGTGACACCAAGCATAAACATTCACCAAGGAGCCTCATAAATAGAACAGACAGGGACAATGTAAAGTTCTCACCGAAGGATAAGGCTTGATGAACAATGAGTACCGTCTCAAGTGAATACTGCACACAAATTAGATCAAGAGTAATGCTTGACCAACAGGGACATGACATACATCTTGCCAGTCGATACTATGTGGCACCGAGGAATATGAATTCAGTCCGCTACTGGTGCAATGAATAGTACTTACCACATGCAACAACTGAGGAGATAGTTAGCAAGCATTTTTACACACTGGCCATTGCCAGAGACATGCTTGTTCACAGTTCAGCAGGGAACTGGAGGAAGAGAACGAAATGCACATTGTGTGCACGTTTTTCCTTCATATAGGTGCCAACATGTGCTCAATTGAATCTCGCTCCGCACAAACATCTAAGCATGATATGATATATGCTTACGCCCCTACGATCCATCTACCTCAACGCCTCCTCGCCCTCGTACATCCTCGGCATCTGCACTGACCTATTCAACCAGTCCCAGCTGTACTTCCGTGTCGATCTCAGTGGCGAGAGTGGTGTCATGACGACTCATGTGTGTTGCTCGCACAGGGACTCACGGTTGACCCTCGCGAACGGCTCAACATTCATCGCCCCGCTCGGGGGATACCAGGTGTGCACGTTTGTTTTAAAGTTGTTGATGTGATCAAATGACTTTCTGCCATCGTCAGTATATTCCTTGTGAATCATCACCAAACATATCCATATCTCGCAATCGAAGCGGCTAACCAAGAACTCAAGTTGACGCCGTCGACCTGAACCTGGACATCTCCCTGGGAGGATTCTTGGGATGCAATGTGGGCAGATCGCGACTCCCTCCTTTCCCTGCAGTGTCTCCAATCAGCTGCAAACTTTCAATACCCACATAACCAATTTTTACAATTCCGGAAAGTTCCAACAAATAGCCAGTCAAAATCCCTGTCTCAAGACATACCTTTGCATCTGGCGTGTTTCGCAGTGGAACATATGTTTGAATCGCATCATCTGCATCACCCCAGTCCAACAGTCTTCGACTATATGAACATTAATCACAACGTTCACGCAGGCGCTCCCGCCCACGTACCTTGCACAAGCAAGAGCCCTCGCCAACTGGCACAAATACAATGTTTTCACTGATGCGAGCGTATCTAGCATCGGAAACAGTGAGTGATCTTGTGCTGAGTTGTTGACCTTCCCTCATACATCCACTTTAGTCGCAGCCCAAGCGTTCGTGCTCACTTTCCTCAACATGTTCGAAAATATCGACAACTAGACCAACCCGGTCAAGATGACGATCACTGCCATTGCATACAAGCCCTTTTCAATATGACAGGCATGGCAGGGCAAACCCACAGCTCACCGGCATCTGTGTGTCTCGTCCCTTTTACCCGGTCATCCTGTGTCGCCGCTGATCGTGTCACCAGTGAACTACACCTCCACTGTAGTGCTCGAGGTCCGCCAGCTGAGCATGGGAGGTGAACCCATGATTCGGTTCAACTTCAAGAATGGCACCAATGACTTTGCTACATACGACTTCTTGAACCAAATGGGGGACGTGCCTCTTTCCTGTTTATTGATGCCGTAGCTGTTCGCAATCCCTCAGCATTTGCATGACATCAACATCGGACACTGACTGACCTGTAAATCGATCCCTGTAGCCCTATGCGGTGAACTCGATGGCCGCATGGTGTAACATCTGCCAGAACTCACAAGATAGGGGATGGGGTGCACTCACGCTGGCTGAGCAACAAGCGCATTCGGCCGCCTTGTCGCCCATCAGTCCCGTCAGCGCTGGGTTCCTGGGTGCTGGATTGGTGTTTATGATGTTGACATTCCTGGGACTGTTGAGCTTTGGGAAGAAACCAAAGAGGGGCCAGATGTACACGGAAGATGAGGTATGTTTTCAGAAGCTGTCGTCTGGTTGAATGCCAGACTGTGCAGGTCGAATTACAAAAAAGGCCCAAGCAGAGTTCCCTAGGGACGGGAGGCAACAACATGTCTCATAAGCGCAAAACACAATGATTATTTGACTGAGGAACAAAGCATCTATGAAACACGTATACTGATACAACATGATGGAATCGGAGCACGTCCATGAATGCTTTGATATTAATCTAGGTCTTGAGGGGGAAATGCAATATTGATGTAGCAAGTCATTATGTCATGGGTCGTATTCATCACCAGTCGTGATCGTTCTCATTCTCGTCTTCCATAGCATTGTGGGAAAGTCTAGAAACTCGAGTTAGATCAGCTGATATTTGGCGGAGGTGTTGCACATGACCGTCATCACTATCCGAATCTCTCTCGTCGGGATAGTCATTCTTGTAGTACTCTTCGGCTGCAAGGATGAGACTGTCAGCAGAAACGTTGTGATTTATGTTGCGTCACAAACCATTGGAATCTTCATCGGCTCTGTCTGGCTCGGATTTAGAGTAGTCAGACAAATCCTCATCTTCCACAGATGGTGGAAGGCCAGTTCCTTCGCATGTCAGTTTTACAGCCTGAGTGAGAAAACCCCCTGCAAAGGGTACCTACACCATGCCATAGTTAGCTGTCAACGAGTTCTAGCAAATAGGGTCTTCTGTAGAACACACCCCAAACGTAGTCATCACTGGTGGATGCATGTGAGTTATTGTGGTTGCTGCCTGATGAGGAATCTTGTACTGCACAGGGTGAACCAAGAGTGTGTCAATGAAGGAAAGAGAAAATCCATACATGTCAGATAATCCCAAAGCATAGGCAAAAACTTTTCCATCTCGGGATCCATGGGTAGGCCCTGGTGTTGGAGGACTGCGTCGTACATCTTCGTGGGACATCATCTTTGGCAGAGACGACCTTCAGGCTGTGAGGACGTCACATAGTTAGAGATGGAGACAGGGTACATGAGTTAGGAGGGCGTACAGGCTTGTGGGCCATCTCTCGGATTTGAGTCCCGCTCATTGCCCATCAATTTGACAGCATACCGCCATCTGTTATCCGTGTGCAGGGTTCCAGGTGCAAGTCCTGTCTCTCGACCGGGCAGCACCTGCACTTCACACTCTTGTTCCACCCTGGGACTAAACACATAAGGAAGGGCACAGACACACAGAGTTCAACATCAGCAAAACACACGACCAAGACACGCGCCATGGACCCTACCTGGAGATTCTGCCTCAACACACCATCTTCCCAAATGTCGTGCTTGACCATCTGGGAAGACTGAAACACATCGATGCCACTGCGTGATTTCTTCCGCCTGAAGCGCAAGGTTGCCAGCGTGAGCAAGTCTGGGTGGTAATATGACGGAATGTGTGGCTAAATGCATACCAAGCGTGTCCAAGGGTTCTTCAGTACGTTTTCATTTTATACGTAGGATGGTATAGGCCAGGTATTGCAGCTGTACGTCCAGCAAGCGACGAATGAGTGTGCGAACACACTTCCAGATTCAGAGCTTGGGGTGGTTGGCTTAGTCAACACATTTATATAAATCCCAGGCCCTATGCCAGAGCACACACATACCTCCCTCCCTCTTGTACAATGACTGAAGCACTGGTTTCTGATGTGACAACTATGCCAAACTGGATTGGTTTGCCAGAATGGTTTGGGGTAATCCCCAGGGTGTCCTGAGATGCACTGGCAATATCAAGTTCGTTGACCTTGAGCCATATCATCTTCACGGATTTCAGTCTTTCTTTGCAGGGGCTGTGAGCATGACAAATTGCTTGTGCTGGAGGAGTACTGTACCACGCTGCTAGCATTGGAGACAGACAAGTACTGTCGAGTGGCTTACATTACAGGTCAACCTGGTATAGGTGAATTTATATAGCGCGTCCATGGGGTTATGTCTTACCTCACCTTACCAGGGAAAATGCTGTCAATGGTTTATTTGCTTGTCGCTTGTCTTTGGAAGAATTGTGCGGTTGCCATTCAGCTTCCGGATGGCAAGCCCTTTTACGCGCTTTTCAAAGATTCGCTCATGTACCACTCTCTCAATGATAGCATTCCGCTGGACGAGTGTGGCTTCGTGTGGGCTCTCTCGGACTCAAACAACCAAGTTTGAAGTCCAAGCGGCATTTTTCTAGGTACTCTGGAGTATATTAAAGTTATCCAGTTCACCTCGCCCAATGCGTCATTCCTGAGGACATTCCCCTCTGCGTTCTATTTCGTAATGAATAAGGTATGGTATCTGCTATTAAAGAATCCCCGGGCCACTCGGCCTGTGTCAGGCTCCTAGAGACAGACTAGCATACCTGTGAAAACATGTACATTGCGGGTTCGGTATGTGGTGTGGTGCAGGTTGACAATAAGCTACACCATACCCGCACCCGCCCTACCCGTCATCAACCTGACACTAGCGTTCCCTCCTGTTTTGGTTGGAACGTGGATGCAATACTTTGTAGAGCCACCGCCTCAATGTTCATGAACTATCCTGCCTTCCCACCATCCGTGACTCATCCGGCTCCCCACCTTCTATGCCACACCCTCTGTTCCGACAGTCTTCCCATGACTGTCCCAATCAGGACTCCTCCCACTATATTCAACTCATATCTTCTATTCTCTCATGAATTCACATCAGTTCATGGTGCATCTCTCACGTTTGTTTATCATCATTGCACGCAAGACAAAGCCGAAAGGTTGGGGAGAGGAAGAACTGACTTGGATCGACACAATGAGGAACGAACTCCTAAAGAAGGGGCATGCAGCAGGTCTTCGTTATTGCATAATCGTCTGTGCATTCCAACTTAACTCGGTCATCTCCACAAAAATTCACTCGCCCTGACCTGCATTTAAACTCACTTCTCATGCTTGACATACCTGCCTCTACAGTGCTGTGCATGCAGCAAACCAACCTTGATGGACTTGGTATGTCATCCACCAACCTATCTGCAGTACTCTGGTCTTTGGGCTGGAAACAATATTAACTCGCAACAATCACTTGTCCTGGTTGCAAATTAGTGCGTACATTCTCCGGCGTTCTTGGATCTTCTGATCCTCGTTCATTGTTGCTGTGGTTTCGCTGCTGGATGCTTCATCATTCTCCAACATCCCAGGCGACCAAAAACAACCACCGAGCCCACCATGTCAATTAGGACAACTCAGAATGCAACCTAGAGAGAGAGAGACAAGTTGAGCGAGAGAAAGAAGACATGCTTGCCATGTCATATCGTTGAGTTGTGACTGGATTGGAGCAATTGAATGTGTCGAGTATGTATGGAATGTGGGTGCAGGGGGACTATTCAGTGCTTATAAAAGGTGAGTACGGTGCTACTTATGTGCTTGTGAAGTCTGTACAACCACCAAAGTCAGAATCATATGTCTTCTGTTCGTTGAAGTCAAACCCAGATGGCCACTGCTGGGAAATGATGTCTATGACCAAGACTGCTGTCATAGCTTGAAGAATGGTCGCATCCAATGCATCGGAGGAAACATCGGCTCCCACACTCATCACGCACGCTGAACCTGCTGTGAAGGTCCCCCGACCTTGCTCGTAAACTTCATACTCCATCTCCACTGCTGACACAGCAACAAAAATCAGAGCAGAAGCATGAGAATGGGAAATCCAAATAACCCACAGTAAAGCAGAATGCCAGGACAAGAAAGATGGATGGGTTACGGATGCCATCCAGGTTCTACATGGTATGCCTCACACCCACATCCAACAGATTGAAGTGACCCACTGAATCGTAGTCAAATGCTATGAGCAAGCTCAGTGTGCAAATGCTCTCGCGCTAGCTGCACGCTCAAATAATCAAACATGCTGCCTTCCCTCTGCCCGATCTTGCGTTCGTCCAAATTGCACACAACCACCTTCACATGCACAGTCTCAACCCAAAGCAGGGCTCCGTCCTTCCAGATGCAGGTTTTCCTCTGCCTTCGCTCCAAGGCACCGACATCAATGAGCACTTTCACCGCATCGGCCAGTGCTCTGCCCAACCCTGGCTATCCCTCACCAACCAACTCACGCAAGATGCATTACCTCCAAAGCCTGAGTATTCTGACTTTCCATCAGGTTGGACCAAGTACCACTATGTCCCAGATGGATCGAGTTACAGCGAACACATTGCATACCCAGAACTGACAGTCAACCAGAACAGATGCTCATGTTTGACGCCAAGATGATGCCGTCCTACCATCCCTATGCTGTCCTCACTGTTTCCATGTCAAAACATGCATGGTATTGCTGGATATCCCCATGGTTGCTCGGCAAGACAGAGGAGGCGCAGCATTTGATTCCCTTCAGTGACCCCGAGAGGCCGCGTGTCGTCGTCAGCCACAATGTCTCTTACAACCAGCAGTGTGTTCACGAGGAGCATCCGAGTCGTCTCAGCGGTACACAGACACGGTTTATAGACACCATGTCACTCCATGTCGCTGTCAATGGGATTTCGTCACGTCAACAACCGGCATGGATGAAACACCGCAAGGCGAAGGCCACCCGTATCGAACAGCACACCGAAGCTGTCGAGGCAGTACTCAAGACCATGTGTGATGCTGCGCCGCAAGCAGAGTCCGAGGTCAATGTTGTACAGCGTGCACAACTCCGTTGTTTGCGCAACCGACACTGAACTCTTATGGCAGTGCTGGGAAGACCTCACATCTCCCAATGCTCTGGTGGTTGTAGCGAAGTTATATTGCAATATTGATCTTGACAAGGAGATCCGTGGGGACTTCATGATGTTTGACAGAGAAACGATTCTCGCTGACATCCCAGATTATCTTGGGTACTGTGCTAATGATGCCTATGTGATGCATCAGGTCTTCGCGCAGGTTCTTCCAGCGTTTCTCGAACGATGTCCGAGTCCTGTATCATTTTCCGGTCCTCTTACCATGGGTACAAGTTTCCTAATGGTCAACAAATCTTGGGAGGAGTATCCACATAGTGCCGAAAGCACATATGAGTAACTCAAAGGCAATGTGAAAAAAACATTTGGTGGATCACGTGGACGAAGCAAAGGAAATGAGAGCAGCACTTGGAGAGAAAACCCTTGGCTACCTCAGCTCAATATGTCACAAAGAAGTCCAGAAGCTCAGATGACGTTGATGTGCGTCACTTTCTATGTGTATTAGCTCCTTAAAATTGATCATTGCAGAGTCCGCAATCTACTTCGCAGGAGTTGACTGGGGACAAGCAGCCTGCATGGCTATGTGACCTACTCAAGGATGGCATCTTCAGCGCCAGCACCGTGGACTGCATGCTCCCAATTCTTCTCAAACTGTCTTTCAATACACCACGGAGGTGGCACTACATCCATGACAGCATGGTCATTCCCCAGTGGAAATACAAGGAAAATTTTAACGTTTCTCGGGCAAACTTACAGTGTCCCCTATCTAAAGGAGGGCCGGCTAACTGTGTCAGACATCTCTTTGGCTCTATTAGTTGCCAGGGGAGAATGCACACTCAAGCTTCCAGTCAGAATCATCCATATAGCAAAATCCCTTGCACATAATGAATACAATCAAGATCCTTGGCTACGACAACTATTAGAGGCCCGTCCTTGCCATTCCCTGCATGAAATCATCCACACCACCTACTCTCCAAACTCTTGAGCCTCAAGCCATTGGTATTGGGATCTTGCCAGACAGAAGAAGGACCTGTTACCTGGTACACTTGAGATCACTGTATGAAACCGCATTTCTTCGATCCTCCGCTTGTCATGGATGGGCCATCTTCTTTTCTACTCCAGATGGCATGGATGGACATTTAGGGTCCTGAGCACCACGAGAAAGTGCAAATATCGGGAGTCCCCTTGCCAAAACGTTCATGAAATATGCCCAAGACGGAACATTGATGAGTCCTAGGGACGACGCCTAGGATGCACTGGATCTGAATGCACAATGCAGCTAGTGGATTGGCGCATGTGATAGAATATGGAACCAGATGGTTGTGTGGCAGAACAAATGGGTCAACATACAGTTTGTGGTATCGTCGGAGAAAAAGTGGGGTATGATCTTTCTATGACTAATCGCAATGGGCACAGTCACCCATCGTGCAACAGAGAAGATGTGGTTGACAGCGAGCAATGCAAAGAAGAACAGTATTAGGTCTGAGCACAAAGCCATGGTTTGTGCGCCGCCAAGGTATGTGGTGAGCAAAAACGACACTGAAGCCAGCTGTACTTGATCTCAAGCCACATGAGGTGTGCAAAGCCAGAGCAACTCACCTATTTGGTGTCCATGTCTGACTTATTTGGTCTTCACAGAGTAGCTGCGTCAAAATACACCATTTTGACTGCATTGCCTTGTCCAATGACCAGCCAAACCCAAGCTCGTACTGGGCATACTTTGATGAGTGAACCATGGCAAAGTACATCATTGGCAATGCCATGTATGGTGTGCATGGGTAGCACTTGGTCAAATTGGCCCCATTGATTGGAAATGCGAAGTGGATCAATGGTAACCCCGGAATATCCTGGGTGACACAATCTGAACACAGAGGCACGTATGCTCCTATACAGAAGCATTAGCAGGGGTCGGCAGTTGAGGAAGCCATGGCACAAACATGTCTGAATTTTTCATGTTCGTGTTTCAAGGGCTCACATCCTAACAGTTCTGTAGATGAACTATAGCTGTATTTATGGGAAGAAACAGCTTACCTTGATGAGTCTGGAGATCGAAATCGACTTTTTTCGAAATCGAGTCAGTAGACAAGGTCGGTGATGCCGAAGGCAAGCATGACAATGTGACCAACGAAGATTGGAACGAATCGGTGATGTCTACAGAAACAGTCCATTAGAGCGCCACGGGAAGCGTAAATGCGTTGGCGAAGGCTGTCGCTTCACACCATCATGTTGCATTGTCCATTAGATAAGCTTTTCCTCCTTCATCCGCAACCACTACCAACCACTGCTGTGCACCACTTGACCACCACCGTTCTTTTGTACAAGCCGCGATGTCTACGGGTTGAAGTGTAAGTTTTCATTTGGGATAACAAAGACAGTCATTCAAGTCGGTTATAGCAGCTTCTTGCTTGCTCGCCCGAGTACTGAGACACAGTACTGGAGGCCCCATGCCATGTCAACCTCTCAGCCAATTTGAGGTGAGACCGTGACTGCCTGCCTCTGTTTACTTTTCCAACCAGTAACTTCCCCCTTCAGGTGGTGATTTTGCGGCATTCGAGGTTTTTGGTTAGTTCTTAATTAATTAATTACTTGCTTTATTCACTTAACGACCACTTGCCAGAAAAGCATGATGTCAGTTTGCTTTGCGGCAAAGGCATCCGGAAACCAGAAGACCACAACTCTATTGTCTGTAAGTGTCTTTACTAAGCAATTGTCGCTCAATGTCATAATTCTAGCCGCAGTAGATTAACAAGGTGGAAAGAAGTCCGTCCTATCGTGCTGTCCACACGCAAGTCAACAGGGTGGTCATTCTATAGCATGTGAGACGTTCGTGCTGATCACACTTGAGGTCCATGCACCATGCCGATCCGACGATGCTTCTCTCTCAACTTATCATACATTAGTCGATCGTATTTGAGGATGGTGCACTGAGCATCATCGCTTTGTCATTGCTTCCTTTTCCTCCTCTCGCATCACTCTTTGCTCACTCTTTTTCTTGCCTCCCACCTCCTAATCATTCTGCAAGATCCTAGTGTGGGTCGGCCTTTTGCGCCCCTTCTTTCGCTTCCTCTGTCGTCTGCCTATTTTAGTTTCCTCACCAATTTTCTATGAATAAGTCCGTTAAACTACCTACTGATGAAGAACAATGGAAAGACATGTGTTTCTGACGAGGAAATTTTTTGTCTCATTATACCCAATCAAATTCTCTAATATGACTTTGCTGTATATCGTCATGCACAACCACTACAAGGACATGTAGTATGTTAGTAGCTGTGGTAGTGCATCATGCACCATTGATGAAGAAATGTGGTGCAAGTAATTAGTTGTTTGGAAAAAATGACGTTAGCCTCTTACTCCGTTAACTAATAACTTTATCTTACTCATCGCATTCTCTCAGTTTATCATGCCACAAGTCTCAATCAAGATCACGCCCGGAATGTACAAAGATTCAGCACTGGATGTCCTCTTCTCTCTTGCCAAGGGTCATATCACGACCACACGCTTTTTCCAACTGCTCCAGCTTACGCCAGCAGATGAAGAAGAAGACGATTGGCTTGACCTGGTTGACATCATCATCGACAGAGGGGTGAAAGGCTTCCAGGAGATCCAGTCCACCCTCCGCGAGCACAATCCAAATGCCAGCTGTCAGTCCTTGTTCCCTGTGACCATATACTGCTACTAACACTGAACTTGCAGTCCGGCAGTGGACTTCCTCAGTGTCTGATTGTATTGCATCCCCTGCTCTTCCCAATCAAGGTGAGTTCATGGGCTATTTTGTTTCTTCACCTGTTCTCTGACAACTTATTGACAGTTCAAACTAGACCATTGCGTCAGAATCCTGCTGCATGGTGGATGGTATGGGACTGGGCGGTAGGACTCTTTGAGTTCCCGAAGTTGGTCGACATGTTAGCAACAGCTTTCAGCGTCAGCTTCATAGAAGACGAGTGGTCATCAACATTCGATGCCATCTTTGAGGCTTCCAGACCTCAATCAGATGACGAGCTGAGCCTAGCCGCACTCATAGATAATGGAAATGCCCCTCTGTCCTTTTCGGCTCCTGTTCAGGCTGTCGAAGACGCCATGAAAGCGCTTGGCGTCTCAATCAGTGCATCGCGCACATTCGTTCCATGTCCCCAGGTTTCTAGCTCTCACCCTCCCAGTCCCAGCACTCAACCCTCGCCTAAGCGTCACAAGACGGCATTCCAGTCAGTGCCCAAGTCAGCCTCCATCTTTCTTGATGTATTTGCAGAGGAAGAGGATGATGACGAGGACGACAACCGGGGCAGGGGCAAAGATGAAAGCAAGATTGTTGCTCATTTGAATCCCATTGTACAAGCCCACCCTGCTGGACAAGTGCATTACCATCAAAGTGTTCAGCGCATCGCAGCACGTTATGAGGAGCATCAACCACCACCTCTCGGCCCTGGTTCCTCGGTACCACTCAAACCACATCATCTCGCTTTATCTGAAGCTCAAGGATTACGTTTATATATCATGGATTTCCCAACAAGTAGGTTGCCCTCATTTGTATTAAGAAAACATTCAAGATATATCTGTTTATTTTCAGGAAGCATGGCAACCTTTTGCTGCATGATATTTGAGAATCAAGGACTACAATCCCAGGTTGTGGCAAGCCTTCCAAACAAGGTGTATGTTGAGGCGACAAGTCCTCTTGAAATCCGGATTAAATGTCCCCCGTCCCATATTTCAACGATTCGAAGCATTTTGCATGTTCCTGACAAGGATCGCCCATCCATCCATACAGTGGCTCAAATAAGTGTCCCAATGTTGGGGCATTTTGGAAAGATGTGACATTTGCAAGAGAACCAAAATACATTAGCTCTAACCATTGCAGGGTCATCAATAGCCCTAACCGTTGTGCTAAAGATGAGCTCTTAGTCATGTGATTTGGTTGCCATGGGATCAAGATATAACCATTTCAAAATGATATGTCATTGGGACACTTATTTGACTCTGATGTTATCAATCATTATTTGGTAAATAACATAATGTTCTGATGGATGCTGTGCTTCAACCCTGTCTCATTATGTA
>JBBPOF010000232.1:0-33154 GCA_038091315.1 Porphyrellus cyaneotinctus | reverse complement strand
GAAATTCATCCAGGCAAGGAAAACATCAAATTATGCCCTCCTTCCAAGCTTTCCCCTACTGACAGGAGGAGAATTGTCTCTAGTATCACCTCTGGCAAGGTTGAAAATGCTGGCCAGGCAACCCATCTCATCAATTCTACCCTCTCCTCTCCTGTCTCTTCCCAAACTGTTCACAATGTGCCAAAGTCTGCATCTCTAAAGGCTGTAGTCAAGAAAAAGGAACCACTCTTGTCTGTTAGACATAGGAAACATAGGCTGGCCTTTGCTCTCAAGCACCAACACTGGACTGTGGAGAACTGGACTAGAGTAATTTTGTCAGATGAGACCAAGATTAACAGGATTGGCTCAGATAGAAGGAAGTATGTGTGGAAAGTGGCAGGAAAACCTTTGCAAGACAAGGAGGTACAGAGAACAGTAAAGTTTGAAGGAGGTTCCTTGATGGTTTGGGGGTGCATGGGCTGGAATGGAGTGGGAATCCTTGCAGAGGTGGAAGGGAGGATGAATGCTGAGCAGTATGTCTCCATTTTGGAGGATAATCTGCTTCCTACTATGGAAAATTCTGGAATCTCTGAGGAGAGCATTATCTTTCAACAAGATAATGACCCCAAGCACATCTCTAAAAGAGCCCAGGAGTGGCTGGAATCTCAAGGTATCAAGGTTCTTGATTCGCCAGCATAATCTCCAGACCTTAATCCAATTGAACATCTCTAGCAAATTCTCAAAAAGAAGCTCAACAGCTATGCAACACCATCAAGAGGGGTTTGGGAGCTTTGGGAAAGGATTGATGTGGAATGGGGCAAGATAGAGGTTGAGAAATGTCAAAAATTAATATAAAGCATGCCTAGAAGACTAGATGCAGTGATAAAGGCAAAGGGAGGGCATACAAGGTACTAAAATTGTGGAATAGAAATGTTGGTCAAATAAGTGTCCCAATGACATGTCATTTTGAAATGGTTATATCTCAATCCCATGGCAATTGAATCACGTGACTAAGAGCTCATCTTTAGCACAATGGTTAGGGCTATTGTTGACTCTGCAATGGTTAGAGCTAATGTATTTTGGTTCTCTTGTAAATGTCACATCTTTTCAAAGTGCCCCAACATTGGGACACTTATTTGAGCCACTGTATTTGGGTGAGCTTAGAGCATTGCTGACATGCTCTTCAGATGTCGATTTCAGTGCAGTATGGGTCAGCCAAGTCACCAGGCCAAAGGGGCTGAAGGAGTTGAGGGGGCCAAAGGAGTTGAAAGGGCTGAAGGAGTTGAAGGGGCCAAAGGAGTTGAAGGGGCTGAGACTTTCCTTTTGGATGTATGTAACTTGGATCAGCCCTATCCAGCCAGATAGGGAGGTCAGCATGGATCTTTGGCATTTGCTCTCAGAGAATGTGGGTTCCTCAGGGACAGGCATATTTGACAACTTCCTGGCTGGCTGGGGAATAGGCTGAGGTTTCACTTGATGGATGAGGGGACCGCCACCAGTGGTCATTACTGGCAGATGCCTTGGCATGTTAGCCATAGGGCCAGTAGCTATATCCGCAATCACAATCAGCTTCTTGGCTGGCTCAGCTCCAGAAGATATAAGATGCTCAACCACCTTTTGTATGGCTGATTTGAGGATCAGCTGAGGGTGGTCACCCTGCAAATACACTGGGGGGGGCATGTATCACTGGGGCATTTGTCACTTTTTTATACACAACCGGTACCTCCTCCAGATCAACTGAAAAGCTTTCACTGGGCTCATTCCTTACTGTGGGTATCATATTAGTTTTGAATACCAACCGATCCTTAAACAATAGACTCACACAGATGAATAGCTTGGTCATTTCCCCTCACTGCCAGTGTGGATTGCCTCTGCGACATTTTGCTCCTCTGTACAGGTTTCATTGATGCTCCATCCACCCTCACCATCTCCACCTCCATTGCATGTTCTTTCCACCCTGAGCATATCACCATTTGGATACCCCCCTTTTCCACATTGCCTCAGCAAAGCTCCTCATAACTTCTTCAGCCTTCCTGGCTGCAAATCTGGGTGCAGGATATAGTTATTGAGCTCAATGCTATTGTCTGCTGAACATACCAAGCTTGTGCCTCTGGTGGCACCAAGCAGTTATTCCATTCCTCAGCTGTCTGTCTGTCTAGCCTTCTCTACCTCCTCCTCAGGTAGGTTGTTGATGAACTCAGTCAGGGTCCTCTGGTATGTCATCAACATTCCGTTGGACCCTGGCTCAGCCCCAACCTTTTCTGATATGAGCTTGGTGAGCTCCTTCTTGTGTTGCTCCCAAATGACAGAGTGCACTATCCATTTCTGACCAAGGCAGATGCCCTGCCCATGTTTGACTTGGCCATGGCTGTGCACCCA
Organism: Porphyrellus cyaneotinctus; assembly: GCA_038091315.1. Lineage (NCBI taxonomy): Eukaryota > Fungi > Basidiomycota > Agaricomycetes > Boletales > Boletaceae > Porphyrellus > Porphyrellus cyaneotinctus. The sequence continues at coordinate 30,796 of JBBPOF010000232.1, read as the reverse complement.
TGCCAGGCATGTCTACCCTGGATGGTAAGTGAACACAGCAGAGAGAAATCATTAGGGGTTACCTTCAACCTCCATTGTTAGTCAGCTTTGCTCATTCCCTCATGGATCAGAATCTTTTTTCAGGTCCCTAACTAACCATTTCCAATGCTTCTTCCTCAAATCCTTGTTGGCCTCTCTCCAGCCCTGCTATTATGACTGCCTTGGGTAGAGACAGAAGTAGACTTTCTAGATGTAGCACAAAGTGTCGATGGTTTGCACAAGACACGGTCAAAGGTTCAAGGGATTTGTCCAACAACCATGGACTTTGATCAAGGGTTCTAGGGATGTCCACTCGGAGAGGAGTGACGGAGGAGTGGGCAAGTGCTACTATTCAAGGTAGGGGAAGGTAGGTCAAGCTTAGGGAAATACATGCGGCAGAGGTGGCGACTATATACTGGAACAAAAGGGTTAAGGGCAGCATAGAAGTACATATGATGACAAAGCATAGAAGAATATGATGGAATATGATGGAAGGAGGTGATGACAAAGCAAGTGGAGTGTGACATAATGGGGATGAGTCATCGCAGAAGAAAAGAGATAAGTCCGTGAAAGGGCTTAGCTAAGTCAAGGAAAAGGAAAAGGAAAGGGCGTATTGTAACATTACCCCCTGTTTATGGTGAGTGTCCCATCACTCATCATTAAAAGTAGAATTCCCATCCGACGGGTTCTCCGGTCAGGTTAGACATGGCTTCATCGTCATAGTCGTTGTAAGAGTTGGACTCAGCAAGGGAGAAGCTGGGGGAAGGAGAGCGAGTCATGAGTGAGGACTCAGTTGACAAGAACGATGTTGTGGGCAAAGAAGTAGGGGAATATCCTGGGGAGGACATCAGGCCAGGAAGGGTGGACCATCCAGGTTCAGCGACTATGGAGGAAAGGTCATCCTCGACTGGAGGAGCAGGGTTGGTAGCCAAAGTAGATCCCAGCAATGACTGAGAAGAGACTGAGGAGGAAGCAGAAGTAGATGGGGGTCGGGTGTGAGTGCGAGGGCGGCTAGGGCATTGATTCTGATAGTGGCCCGGGGCCCATCAGTGGCATCTGGGGCATTCATAGAGGTGACAGTCTCTTTTCATGTGACTCAGATGGTGGCAGAGGTGACAAGTATTGCCATAGCAAGGGTGAGACATGGGAAGGATAGGATCGTCTTGTGTTCGCATGAGTCCTGCAATAGTGCAGATGCAGAGGGGAGGAGATGGGTGGGGAGTCTGGCATCTGGCTTGTACAAGGCAAATGGACCCAGAGGAGGAGAAGCTGTGGGTTGAGGCATGAGAGGATGGTCTAGGGATAGGGGGTGGTACAGGGAGCGGAGTGGGGACACGAGAGGGGACAGAGGTATGGTTATGATCAGTGTGAAGGGTGGAGTCAATGTCAATGGATAAATCGAGCATGCCTAACTGTATGAGGGCAGAGAGGAGGAGGAAGACGAGCTCGTCGACATTGATACGTGCGAGATGATTGGCGGTGGAGAGGTGAGCATTGGTGGGGTGGTTGTTGGGTGTATGGGAGTACTGACAAACTGGCAAAGGGAGACGGCACGGTTGAATGCCCGATGGAGGAAGTCTAACGGAGAATGGAGGTCCAGGTGTCGTTCAGTGATGAGGGACAGGCGTGAGTTGGTGAGGAGTAATTCCATGATTTCCAGATTCTCAGGTATATGTTCAAGGGTACAGTGGGCTGCAGGAGGAAGAACAATGGAGGGAATGTGTGGTTGAATGGCCATGACAAAAGCAGGGGAAAGTTCTGGGATGTGCCTGTTTATAAGCATTCAGGAGAGTCTTGGCATGGTCCAAATCAGACTCAGCAACCCATGAGTCTTCTTCGGCTGTGTACCCTTTTCATTGGATCAAGAAGGAGCGGTGTTTTAATGTTCCACGGTGGTGTAAGATCTTTTCTATTTCGAATTCTTCTTCCCCATTAATGAGGTCAGATGGTGGTTTCGGGTGGTTTGGGCCATGAACAGAGTTTTTGCGATAGGAAGATAAGAGAGAGGCATGGAACACAGGGTGCATCTTCCATGTTTGCAAGAGTTGGAGTCTATAGGATAAGAGGGATAGGACGTCTGTAATAGTGAAAGGGCCTTCTCTTTTGGGTGTGAATTTCGGAGATGAAAGATCGCATTTCAGGTTGCAGGCTTCTAGCCAAACCTTCTCTCCTTTCTGGAAAGATTTGAACTTAGAGTGGATGTGGGAAGCCATCACTTGGTGGGTGAGTTCGTGGGTGGCAAGGGCTTCATCTCTGGCTGCAGAGAGGGCTTTGAGTTGAGTTTCTATGGTGGGGATGGAGGACTCAGGGAGGATGGAAGGTAGAGCACAGAGTTCATATCTGAGCATTAGGTAAAAGGGGTCTTGCCAGTGACAGAGTGGGGGCGGTGATTGTGTGCAAATTCGGTGTGGATGATAGAGTTGGCCCAAGAAGTGGTGTGTGATCCGCAGTAAATCCGCAGGTACGTTTCAATTTCCTGGTTTACTCGTTCTATCTCACCGTCAGAGTGAGGGTGGTATGCGGTAGAGAGGGAGAGGTTGTAGTTCAGGAGTCGTCCAAGTTCTCTAGCGAAGGAGGAGGCAAATTGGGGTCCTTGGTTGGAAATGACCTTGTCATATAGTCTGAACTGTTTATAGACTTTGTGGAAGAAAAGAGAAGCGACGCCTTCAGTGGAGATGGTTTTCTTAGTGGGGGAGAGAATTACCCCCTTAGTAAGGCCATGGTCCACCACAACTAGAGGGGAATCAAACCCAGAAGATTCTGGGAGATCCATGATCAGGTCACAGAAGATCTGTTGAAAAGGACGAGAAGTGACAGATTTAATTGGAGAGAGAGGGGGGCATGTGGGGTGTGTGTTAACTTTATTGGCTTGGCAAACTGCACAGCCTTCGACGTATTGTCGGACGAATTGTGGGAGACCAGGCCACCAGTATTCTGCGGAGATGAGCTGGCGGGTTTTCATAAAGCCAGGATGACCGGCGGTTTTGTGATCATGGCAACAACAAAGGATATCGTGGCAGAGGTCGTCGGAGGGCGGTACATAGATACGATCTTGGTAGGTCAAGATGCTGTCACAGAGTTGCCAATCTGTGAGGTGGGGGTGGAAGGGCAGAGGAATGTCTTCATTGATGGCCTGAAGAGCGGTGATGAGGAACGGGTCATCTTTAGAGTACTGCTGGATGTGGTTGCGCATGGCAGCATCAATGACCTGAACAAAAAGGGATGGGGGCAGTAAAGTGGTTCCTTCATTATCCAAGTTGGAAGTTGGGAGGTGGTCAGGTCGACGGGATAGGGCGTCAGGGCCAGAGAGGAGGGATCCGGGAACATGGATCATCTTCAAGTCGAAGTCCGCTAGGTCAAGGAGCCACTGGGCTTGGCAGCAGTTGAGGTTCTGGGGTTGTCGGAAGTACGTGAGGTTTTTGTGATCCATGAAGGTTTGGACAGGGAAAGGGGATCCTTGGAGATAGTGCCGCCACACTTTGAGGGCGCGAAGGATGGCGAGGAGTTCTCTATTGTAGATATCGTAGTTCCTTTCTGCCAGGGAGAAGGACTGAGAGAGGTAGGAACAAGGATCCCATTCGCCATTGGTGTCAGCTTGGAGGAGGATCCCTCCAGAGGCAAACTTGGAAGCATCGGTAGTGATGGTGAAGAACGTGTTTTGACAGGAAGTAGACCAGTTCCATTGTTGGTTTAGTTTCGTAAGGTCTATGAGGGGGTAGGCAATGGTGGAGTAGTTTGCAATGAACCTTCAGTAGAAATTGGCAAATCCAAGGAAGGATTGAACTTGTTTTACGGAGGTGGGGACAGGCCAAGCGGCGATGCCATCTAATTTGACGGGGTCCATTTCGAGGGTGCCTGGTTTGACAATCATTCCAAGGTATTCGACTTCCATGGAGGCAAACTTGCACTTTTCTAAGCGTAAGTGGAGATCTAGTTCTTTCATGCGCTCAAGGACATGTTTGGTATGTTTGGTGTGAGTGGTTTCGTCAGGGGATGTGATGAGGAGGTCATCCATGTAAATCATGAGCCATCCTTCAGCGATCATATTGCGGAAGGAGTCATTCATGAACTATTGGAAGGTGGCGGGGGAATTGGTCATTCCAAAGAACATGACCATCAGTTCGAAGAGTCCTTTGTGAGTAAGGAACACACCTTTCCATTGGTGACTGTCTTTGATGCGGACATTGTTGTAGCCCCAGCAAACATCAAACTTGGTGAAAACTTTAGCGTCTTTGAGCTTGTCGATGAGGTCACCAATAAGGGGAAGTGGATAAGCATCATGGATGGTTTCTTGGTTTAGTTGTCAGTAGTCTTGGCAGGGGCAGAGTTTTCCATCTTTCTTTTTTATGAAGAAGAAGGGGGTGGCTTGTGGAGATTTAGAGGGGCAGATCTTTCCGCTAGCAAGGTTTTCTTCTAGAAATTTCTCGGTTGCTTCCCTTTTGTCAGGGGAGAGGGGGTAGAGTTTCCCTATCTTTGGTTTGTACAACTCTTTAAGGTTTATCTTGTGGTCGTAAGGTCTCAAGGGAGGTAATTGTCCAGGGCCTGGTTCTTCAAATACGGACGCAAACTGAGTGTATTTGGGTGGGAGAGTAGCTTTGGGTTTCACGGTGTCTGCAGCCATGGCGAGTTCCGTGGCATGGGTGAGTTTTGCTATTGTGGAGGTGGGGATGATGCAACCATCGCATTTTACAAAGTGGTTAACGGATTTGGATCCAACATGAATGACATGGTGAAGGGCATAGTTCTGAGTGGCCCAATGGTTAAACCGTTCTTCAGTCTCAGCATCAAGGTATTTGTAGAGATGGGAGTCCACTTCAGAAGTGACATGGACATGTTTTGGGGGAGGGGATGGTCTGACGAACTTCTTTTCATGTCATTCATTGTTGGATATGTACATAGTGTACAGGGTCCAGGACTCGTCAATGGATTTGGAGAGGGAGAGAGTTCATCAAGACCAATCAATGACTGGATTGGCTTTGCGAAGCCACAGAAGGCCAAGAATAATGTTTTCTTTGCCACAGTTCATGACGTAGAACGTGACCTTCTGAGCGATGCCTTCTATGTCTAAGAAGAGGTTGGTGGTGAAGTGGATTCAACCAGCTTTGTTATCAGTCTGGTCGACATTTCGGATGACGATGGGTTCAGGTAGACAGGTGGTAGGAAGTTTGTTCTTTCAAATGAACGCCCAGTCGATACTGGAGATTTTGGTGCCACTATTGATTAGGGCGTGGGTATTGACAGCTTTCAAGGTATGCATGGGGACGATGAGTTGTACAGGAATTCTGATTGCTTTGGAGTCAGACTTTACTAGTACAGGCGCATATGTATACAAGGAGGGGGAAGACTACGTCAGGGGGTCTTCCCATTTCAAAAATCCGAGGAAGTGAAGGTGATTCAATGGACAGTGACTTCTTCATCGTCATTGTCAATCTCTATGAGCTTAGGGACAACTTCTTCCTTCTTTTCTACCTTCTGGACCTTCTTCTTGATCGAGGGAGTGGCAGAGGGACCAGGGCATGCAGAGGACATGTGTCCTTTCTGGCGACAGCAGAAGCAGCGGCCTTCGTCACAGCAGCATTTGCGTTCTTCTGGGGTGAGTTTAGAGATTTGAACGGCATCTACATCCATGGCATTGGGGTCTTTGGCGGGCAAGGAGTTGTTCTGGGTGAAGGGGCAGATAGTTCACCCAAAGCCTTTGTTGTGACCGGCAATTTCATCAGTGCAGTCAGACTGTGTTTGGTACTTCTCTGCTTTGGTGTACCATTCTGTGATTTTTGTGGGGGTGGAGTCAGCGGTCATGATCCTTCTCATGATCCAAGAGGGGAGTCCAGCAGTGTAGTAGCCAATCAGGACTTCTTCGGCAGTGATGCCAGCGATGGCGACTTTGTTCCTGAATTGTGCGTTGTATTCGATGAGGGAAGGTTCCCAGGTTTCCTTGTTACCTTTGATCTTTTTGACCATGCGGGTGGTGGAGAGCCAATAGATGGCTTTTCTGACAATGTCATGATGTTCGAAGGCAAGTTTGAATTGAGCTTCAAAGTTAGTCCATGTTCCAAGCGAGGGAGGTGTGGCGGTGAGGCATTGGGTTCGGAATGTGGTGGCCCAGGTTTGGGCAGCTCCTTTGGTCATGTATGAGAGGGCGAAACCAACTTTCTTAGCGTCGGTGTTGTATACAGTGTCATTGACAAGGAGGTAGATGGCCACCGTGTTGAGCCATGGAATGGCCTTCTCATAGTCACTGTCGAAGGCTTCAGGTGCATCTAGGCGCAGTTCAGTGAGTTTGGTTGCGGTGGACATGGGTACCAGTGGAGTAGGGATGTGCAGAGGGGTTGGTGGACACGATGGTGGACTGGGGGAACATGGGAGGGTAGCACTATAGTATAGTTGTTCAGTGAGTTTGAGTGTGGGGTCTCCTTCGTTAGCAGAAGGAAGGTGGTTGTCTGAGTCATATGGTTCAGAGGTTTTGGTGTGATCAGAAGTGGTCGATGGAGTAGACGATAGACGTCTTTGATAGCCTGTAAACGAGGGGCCAAGGGGTCATTGTCTTGGATCAATGGTTGGGGCATAAGGGGGCACTCACGAAGAGGCACCACATCTTATGTTCGAGGGGTGCAATGGGTGGGTGGCCTATCCAATGATAGGGCCGTTTGAGGGGAAAGCTTGACCTTTTGTTATGACTGCCTTGGGTAGAGACAGAAGTAGACTTTCTAGATGTAGCACAAAGTGTCGATGGTTTGCACAAGATGTGGTCAAAGGTTCAAGGGATTTGTCCAACAACCGTGGACTTTGATTGAGGGTTCTAGGGACGTCCACTTGGAGAGGAGCGACGGAGGAGTGGGCAAGTGCTACTATTCAAGGTAGGGGAAAGTAGGTCAAGCTTAGGGAAATACATGCGGCAGAGGTGGTGACTACATATATACTGGAATGAAAGGGTTAAGGGCAAGCATAGAAGTAGAATGGAATATGATGGAAGGAGGCAATGACAAAGCAAGTGGAGTGTGACGTAATGGGGATGAGTCATCACAGAAGAAAAGAGATAAGTCCGTGAAAGGGCTTAGCTAAGTCAAGGAAAAGGAAAAGAAAAGGGCGTATCATAACACCTGCCATCAGTCACATAGTAGAGTCATTATCTCCTCTGGCAGCCGAGAGTTGTCCTCATTGTCATTCTCCTAGGTATCGGTTGATCTGCTGCCTGATGATTCTTCAGTGGAGTCATCACAGAGATCTCCCTTGGTAGTTGATGGCCCTCCTAATCCCTGGGAACCCACCACATATTCTTCCTCACAGTCTGACCAGAAGTATTCCAGCTGTCAGGTGTCAGCTCCAGAATAGTATGGCAGTTGATTTTCTTCAGCCTCAAAGGGAGCAATGTCAGTCTCAGCATCTCTCTGGTCAGAACCCTGATACTCAGTCTGTTGATATTCAGTTTCTGCATAGTAGATAGAGTTATGTTATGTTCATCAGCTTCTAAAGTCAAATCATCCACTCCTGCTGCATTGGCCACAGCATCAAAGGTTTTATATCTTGTGTCCTTGTGCTCGGTCTCAGCATAGTCAATGATGTTGCTATTGAACATGGTTTCAGGGGGATTTGAGGACAATGTAGGGGTTGCACTGTTTTTGAGCCTATGCAATTCTCTTTGAGTCATTGATGGAATTTTCTCCTTAGACCATACCCAGCCTAGCTGTGGGATTAAATCAAGCATCAGCTGAATAGATCAGATGCCATTCGCTGCAATGCCTAATGAAATAACCGATGTCAAATATGATATTGCCTTGTTATGAAATATTTAGCTAATCCCTGGAAACCAGTAACTACATTGGCTAATAACCTCCATTTAGCATGTGCAAGGGTTGAATTAGGGTCAATTGCTTCTGGTATGGATCATGACTGATTCAAGACCTATGCTAAGTGATAAGCAACACTTCATAGCATACATTGGACCAAAGAATATGCCAAAGCACTCTAACAGGAGAAGAATTAACCTAGGAAAAGTCACCCATATTATATGGATTACCAAACAGACTGCGAGAGGACCAAGAAAGCAGCTACTCAGATCGGGACCTTTGGACTTGCCAAAGGAATATATCAAATCAGCCCAGAAATCCAGTCCACAGATTGCTACTGTGTCCTCTCCAATTACTCTGTACCAAAGATCCTCTCCACAAATTTCCACTCTGATGCAACCTGGCCTGTAGGATTTCAACATTGGCTTTGATGATGATGATATCAGACCTCTACATCTTCCTAAAAAGGTCTCATTCTGCCTGCATCATCTACATGGTCATTCAACAGCATTTCCCTAGAAATTCAATGATAATGTACAGGAATGGTTGCAGTACAAGGATGACTTCCTTGCAACAATTCTCAACTTGGAAGCCCCTCCAGATCCCAGACAATGTGCCCTGTGTGATGGAGATGGCATTTACCGATGTCTGGACTACTTCGGCCAACCCATATTTTGCACCCTTTCCACAAAGGAGCAACACAAGAGGCATCCCTTCCATAGAATTCAACAGTGGACTGGATCCTTTTTTGAGGATTCCTCTTTAAACCTGGTAGGTACTCAGCTCCAATCCATGCATAAAATACCTTAAGGGTTTTATTCAGGCTGGGTTTGAGTTGCACCTTGGACATGAAGGTAATCATTGCCCAGCTGGTTTTCCACCTGGGATTCACAGCACTGATGGCCCTCCGCCCATGAATGATGATGAGTGGATTGATGAGGATGATGAATGCATTCCCCCACATCTGCGGCCACCTCAACATTCCAACTATCTCAATGTTGTTGATATAACTGGAGTACATTTTATCATGGTCAATTATTGCCACTGCATTGGGGCACCACCAACCCATCTTCAACTCCTTCGGCGCAGGCTTTTCCCAGCTACTCTGGGGCAGCCAAGGACTGCATTCACTTTTCATGTTCTAGATGACTTCATACTTGAAAATATAGAATGTGGGACCTCAGGATCAAACTATTTCAACAAACTTCGTCGGATGACCTCAAATATGTTTCCGCATTTGGTCCCAGTATGTGCTGCTGAAGTCTGGCCCATGACTTGCCTCACTGCTTTTAGGATCGGTACCGAGAATTGCTAAGGGTGGTGAGGAAATGGCGCCTTCTTAAGTTGTTGAAGTGGAATGACTTTAGCCATATATTTGATGTGCCGGAAAAGGGGGTGTTAGCACTCTTTTGCCCGGCATGTCCTCAGCCGGAAATTAATTGTGATCCATCAAATGACGAGCTATCACAGTGAGTTCATGGTCTTTTATTGACCTATATCTACTGCTCATAAGAGCAAATGCAGCTAGAAATATACTCAGTCATTCGTCATGGATGGGAATTTCAAGGTGAAGCATATGCATGAAAAACAACCGGACGAACAGACATGGCTCATGGATGGTCTCAGCTATATGGTGAACCGGGCCGAATACCAAACTTATCTGAAGGATACCCATCCTCAGGAGGTATGTGCAATTAGTGATTGACTTTTGGAACCAAAAACCAATTCCCATGAAAGAGATCAACCTGCAATAATCATCAGGCTGTAAATCAGGCGAATGCCAGCCGAGGAAAGCTAGAGTCCACTGGCATCGGTGCTACAGCTTGTGCTCGGCACGACTGCTTTGTACCCCATTCAGTAGTTGATTTTCAGAAAGGAGAATGGTGAGTGAAATTATATCAGCGAAATTGCATTGTAACAGTTGAGTAGACAAGTGAACATGGACTACTCATTTGCCAATGCTATCAAGTACAACATGGACAAGATACCTCAAATCATTAGCTTTTATGACATCAACTGTGGCTACATTAAGAAACTATGAACTCAGCTCCAGAATAACAGGTTCATTGATATCCCTTCCAATCTGCCAATTATTCCTGGAATTGGAATATGGCATGTTCATGGCCATCAAGCCAAATGCTATGCTTGGCATGCACCACTCTTCATCCCAGGTGCAGGATGGGTCAATGGGGAGATCATAGAAACCCTTTGGTCAGTGCTCAATGTTGTATCACCATCAGCACGGGGTATGACAGCTTCTCATTGACAAGAATTGCTGGATTTCCAGATGAATGACTCCAATTTCATGAAAATGATACAAATGACCTTGTCATTGACCCGAAAGCTCCGAAGAGCAAAAATGTCAGCACAGGAGGCGGTTTCGGCATTTTACAGTCTTGATGCTATGGTATCATCTGAGAAAAGGCAGCAATGGAAATTGGATGAACGAAATGCCCAGAGGAGAAGGCTCATAGATCCATCGGCAATGGGTATTTTTGAGGTACAGCTCGACAAAGGTGAGCTATGGTTTTCTAAATGCATATTTTTAAATGTAATGGCAATGTAGCACCCACCATTCATGCCGTAGAGCTTGAAATTCTGCAGCCCATGCCTGATTCAGATCGGTCCCAGGGGAGGGCAACTGCATGGCTGTCCAGAGGATTGAAAATACAAGAGTCCCAGGTGGGCATAGCACAGGAGATTAGGAAGGTGAGATCATAGGTGACTGATCTTCAAAAGTTGGCATTGGCATGTAAGGTAGATTGACTCAGCTCAGAAATCTCGACCTTCATCTCTGAGGCATCGGCATATCTCGGCCAATATGATGCTGATGACCTGCCTTTGGATGAATCACTATCAGAGGAGGGGTCTGAGACTAAGGACATCTTGGAAGCCATAGGCAGCCTATACCCTAATCAAGCGATAATTCCTTTGCCTTCGACAATCAGTTTGACCAGGTGTCAAGGCCTTGGCCTGGAGACACTGCAGCATGTTGAGCTCTGGCTGCAGAGCAGTCAGGCCAATGATGCTCTCCATGAAATACGCTTGGCTCTGGCAAATAAAGCTGTCTTATTTCATACTGAGGTTTGGCTGGCTTCAAACCATGCGAAAATAACCCGAGCCTGGAGTAAAGTACATGGTGTCAATGCAGTGCTACATATACATGCAGCCATCTACTGATGCTGCTGAGAAGCCATGCAGAATTTGGGTGCCAATGAAGCCATGCTCAGAAGATATCAATCTTTGAAAGCCAAAGATCTCAAAGTCAGTGTGGCCACAGCTTTCCCAAATGCCAGGGGGCATCAGAAGGATACATTGGCTTGGTTCTGGTCAATGGACATACTGAAGGATACACAAAAGAGTGAGTGGATGTCCGAATGTAGGTCTCCAATTCTGCCATTCATCTTCAGCCCATTCACCCCAAATTATAGTTTATCAGGTTCATTGGCTGCGGGCAAAGGCGACAAAGGACCGATGGGAGGAGGAGGAGGAGATTCTGCAGGCTGAATTTCAATGGACTATCATTTTCTTCAAATGTAAAGCTGAGGACTGGGCTCATTGGGCGGTTGTCAGTGAGAACCAAGGTCAGATCAGAGCGGCGTCATATGCGGCCCAGCACAAAGAGATTTACACTTGGCTTCGCAACCATTGCCAGATGGCATTTGAGCAAACAAGGCCAACAAGCAATTTGGATGCTGCAAGTAGCCTATAATACTTATGTTTAATGGCACTGGGAATGCCCATGGAAACACCTCGCTGAGCTTTGGTAGCTTATGTGATTTGGTTTCATCTATTGTGTTATATATATGGGGAGGTGGTGTTACGATACAATATATGTGCGCCTCCATTTTCCTATTCTCTTCTCGATTCTCTGTTTTCGCCCTCCCTGGAATGCTAATACCAGGTCGAGACGACTTCCTTCTTCTCTTCAACCAAGATGGCTTTAGCGTCGTTGTGTTACCTTGAACGCACTCCCCACGCCGTTCTCTTCCTCCTTCTCTATTGCCGGTAGGGGATACGCACTTATATCTGACTCATCTATCTACGGACAGCCTTCTCCTCAAAGCAGTTCTCTCGCACTGCTTACGTTTCCCCTAGTTACCATCATGACTCATCTAATCGTTCTATCTGCTTCTATGATGTTCTACCGATTAGTCATCCACAGTAGTCCATTAGTACTTATACCGTGCTGCTTGTACTTTTCTCCTCATTCTTGATCTGCGCAATACAACGTTCATTGTACGCTCTCAAGTCTCCCCTCGACCTCAGTCTCGTCCGACTTGAGGAACCCTTGACCTTGACCCCTTGACTTGTCTTCTGTTGTAGCTTTGTTCTATCGAGGACGTTGTGTCTCTTCGTGAGTACCTCCCTCGAGACAAACAGAGTACGCTCTACGTATGGTGTACGTTTCGCGTAACAGGTGGTGGTACAAAAATAGCCAAGGTGTGGTAATCGGTTGTGGTTCAATGCCACCTTCCAGCCCTTATATGCACTCCACTCTACTTGTCACCCCCATGTTGAATCCAGCTGAATCCTCATCCTCCCATACTGCTCAATTACACATGCAAATGATCCTTTCATATGCCGCTATCTGAATGGAAAGTGCAGCACAATCCCTCTGAGACTCTCCTGTATAGAGATGGCCCGAGGGTTGGCGTGAAAATCTAGCCTTTGATGTGGTAAGTGAGCATCACTCTTCAATGCTTTGATTTAATTTGTTTTGCAGGACTCCTATCTGTATCTGCTGGGAATCCACTCATCAGAGACATTGGAACAGCCCTGTGTTCCACCTTGCCTTTCAAGAATTCTGAAAAACAAGGATCCTTGGCCCCTTCGCTTGGCACTTCAGCAGGTTCCCCAAGCACAGTGGATATCCATGTCTACCACACAAGATTACACCACAGGATGGGTGCCAAAGACCCCTTTGCAACCATTCAGCCTAAAGGATGCATGGTGGCATCAACCAATCCTGAGTGACAAACGGAACCAACTGACTGGTTCAAAGATAGATGCCCTTGCAGCCAAGGCATCAACATTCTTTGGGGTACGTTTGTTACAATTTTCCCTTTGTTTTCCCCATCTGCATTACCCCTATCTGCCCCAAACCCCATAGATGCTGAGGACCTGTCCTTTTGTTTTCCAGACTTCATTCAGTTTCCACCGTTTCCTTTCTAGACGGCATATGGAACTGCACACACGGCCCATTCCCTATTATGTTAACGTCCATTCTCTTTTTGTATAGGTCCATTCCCAAAGAGGTATGGTCCATCTCCTTTCAGTTGTGGAGGCGCAGCCATAGTTCCTTTCTGACTTCTTAGGCTGCGTCCATCTCTTTTCATTGTGGTACATTCTTTTCTTGTTGTGGTTACGTAACCTCTCTCAATTTGTCGTGGACAGACAGCACCTCCCAAAATGGGATCTCTTGCTCCCATTTCGTACTCCACTCATCCCTATATATACCTAGCTGCCTGTACTTGTATTCCCCATCTAGTTCTACGCTTAACATGCTAGTTTCTAGTACCACTCGGCCCCGTCTGAGTGAGACCCTTCCCTTCCACAGTCAGACGCATCTGCTGTGAGACTTTCCTTCCACACTTTGATATTGTTGTTGAGCGAGACCTACTCAAGGCCACCGTTCCCAGTGGCTAGATAGGATTCCATACTGGAGACTAGTGCTTGCATTCTTAACAACGTTCAACCACCTGCTATATCAAATGATCATCTAACACAGTTAGGGATTATGGCCACTTGATTGCCCATTGGTGGAGCATAGGGCTGATCAGGCTGAGCTGCTTTGGAAGAGAGAGGAGCTACTGGCCAAATTAGGTCAGGTGCGGCTATTGACATTGGAGGCCAACAGGCAAATGAGAGAAGGGTGGGTAATTTTTGAAACATTGAGCTGATTACAAGTATGAGCAATATATTAATGGGGCTGGTGATATGTATATACAACAACTAGGTGTGCCAGATATAGAATGCCATGGATGCCCTATTTCCTGATACTGGGGCCACTCCATGAAGCACAAACTGCCCAGGGAGTGCTAGCATGGTGGCAGGGTGATACTGAGCACGAACACCTATGGTTGACAGAACCATGTCTACATCCTCATGCTCACCAAAGTTTGCCTAGGAGGGGAGTGAGACTGAGGAGAAGTTTGTTAGGATGGGAAGGGTATGGGCTGATGTTGGACTAATTGGATTGACAGGGTGTAAAGGGCAATGATGCTCTGCATGAAATATGGATGGCTCTGGTGAATAAAGGAGAAGTTGATGCTGGTTTGAATGATGGAAAAACAAAGTGAGGCAGGAAGTAAAGTACACAGTATTGATGGAGTACTATATATATATGCAGGGATGTACTGATGCTGCTGAGAAGCCATGCTCAGATGATATCAAATTTTAAAAGCCAAAGAACTGAAAGTCAGTGTGGCTGTAGCTTTTCTAAATGCCAGGGAGCATTGGAAGGATACATTGGCTTGGTTCTGATCAATGAACATATCAAAAGATACACAAATGAGTGGAGTGGATGTCTGAATGTACTGTAGGTCCCCAAGTAGGTCCCCAATCTGGCCATTCACCCCACATTATAGTTTATTGAGTTCATTGGCTGTGGAAACAAAAGGACAGATGGAAGGAGGAGGAGATTTTGTAGGCTGAAATTTTCTTCAAATGTAAAGCTAAGCTTATTGGTTGGTTGTCAGTGAGAACCAAGGTTGGATCAGGGTGGCATCATATGTGGCCTGGCACAAAGAGATTTATGCTTAGCTTGGTTTGAATGCTGCAAGTAGCCCATAATACTTATATTTAATGGCATCAGGAATGCCCATGGGGACACCTCACTGAGCTTTGGTAGTTTACATGATTTGATTTCATCTATTATATTATATATATGGAGAGGTGGCGGTGCAATAATAGCTAAGGTGTGGGAATCAGTTGTGGTTCAATGCCACCTTCTAGCCCTTAATTGCACCCCACTCTACTATTTAATTTGTTTTATAGGACTCCTATCTGTTATCTGCTGGGAATTCACTCATCAGAGACATTGGAACAGCCTTGCATTCAAGAATTCTGAAAAACAAGGATCTTTAGTCCCTTCATTTGGCACTTCAGCAGGTTCCCCATGTGCAGTGGATATCCATGTCTATCATGCAATGGCAGTGACCAATTCTAAGTTACAAACAGAACCAACCAACCTGTTCAAAGATAGATGCCCTTGTGGCCAAGGCATCAATATTCTTTAATGATCATCTAACACAGTCAGGGATTATGGCCACTTGATCATCTATTGGTGGAGCATAGGGCTGATCAGGCCAACCTGCTTCAGGAGAGAGGAGCTACTAGCTGAATTAGGTTGGGTGCGACTGTTGACATTGGAGGCCAACAGGCAAATGAGAGAAGGGTGGATAATTTTTGAAATGTTGAGTTGATTACAAGTATGAGCAATGTATTAATGGGGCCAGTGATATGTATATACAACAACTGGGCATTTTGAGGTACTGTAGAAAGATGCATAAAATTACAATGAAAAACATTCACATGCTCATAAATATGGTGCCACATATAGAATGTCATGAATGCCCTGTTTTTTAATACTGGGGCCACTCCATGAAGCACAAACTGCCCAGAAAGTGCTAGCACAGTGCCAGGGTGATACCAAGCATGAACACCTATGGTTGACAGAACCATGTCTATATCTTTATGCTCACCAAAGTTTGCCAAAAGACAGATGGCTACAAGGCTAGTGCCTCTTGCATATTCTTGTCACTCCTTAAATTGGCCCATTTTCCAAGTTGGACCAAAGCTTCCCAGCTGGTAACATACATATCTGGATGCAGGATTAATCCTTTGTTAATCCAACCCAGTTTCACACACCATTCTCTGACCGATGACCTTTTAATAAGGCCAATACTTTGGAGTCCAAGTTGCTGCTCTGTTTCATCGCACTCTCGAGTCAGCAAGTTATCATAATATACAGTGCCAATACAAGGCTTACATCATGGCCTTGCTGAAATCAACATGGAGAGATGTTAATGGTACCCTTCAATTTTGCCTCTAGTTGGAAGAAGAGGTGGGCATGAATACACCATGTTATGGTTGTGGTTGGTGATGGAATGCTACTTTGCAATGGCTCATGAAGTATTAACATGCTCTTTTATATCATTGCCTATCAATTATAAATATCAGGAGCATAAAATCTGTAAAAAAGCTTGTACCTGGTTGGACCTACTCACAGCACCTGGCAGGTACCAGACAGGCACATGACCAGAATGATTGACAACAACCGCCAGCTCTCTCAACTCTCGCCAGGGACAAGGATTTGCAGGCACCATGAGCTCCTCAGTGTGCAGTTCAAGGGCATTCATCTGTGGTCAGCCTTTGGAGAGACGAATGATATCAAAGTTGGCAAGCTGAACTGCAGGAGAAAGGGTATGAAAGTGATGGAAAAACTCATAAGGAGTAATCACCTTGATTTCTATAGGTGGAAACTATTTTGCTCACCATGAGACTGGCTTCACAAAGTGTTTCCAAGGGAATAGATGGTATTGGCCTCAGAGGAGCCATTTTGTTGGGAGATATTTGTTGTTTGAATAGGTCAACCATGTAATCAGCAAGGAGATTGGAAAATGACAAGGCCAAATAAGACAGAACTAGGAAGTCACACCCAGGGGAAGGCATATCAGGAATGGGAAGAAAGATGTGTGGGTAGGGAAAGAGTGGGAGCTATGATGATTGTGACATTTGCCCCATTTTTCCCAGAGATGAGCCATGAATGGTTTAATTTCTGACTTGTTCCAAATATATTAGAACCATTGATAGCAGAACCATTGGGCCAAATCTAAGATATGGCAAGGATTTCCAAAGTGGAAACAAATTAAATCAGGTACATCAATTTCCCAGGTCGGACCTTGAGCCATTTCAAGTCAGTGCCCCTTGATATTCTTGGTCAAAGCAATACTTCCACTTTATGCTCAGTCAATCTCACTCTATGGAAAAACTACCCTGTCTACCTCAGGCTCTATCAAACTTGTTGGCAGAATCACCACCTGGCCTACCTCAGGCCCTGTCAAACTCATCAGTTGAACTACCACCCTGCCTACCTCAGGCCCTGTCAAACTTGTCAGTCAAACTGCCACCCTGCCTACCTCAGGTCTTGTCAATCTCATTGGTTGAATGGCCATCTTGTCTGCCTCAGGCCCTGTTAAACTCATTGGTCAAACAACTCTCTGCCTATCACAGGTCTGGTCAATCTCATCAGTCAAAATACCACTGGGCCTACTGTTGATTTCATTGATGAAAGTACTACCCTGATTACCTCAGGCCTCATCAATATCCTTGGTCAAACTACTTGCCCTGCTTGAGTCAGGCCCTGTTGATTTTTTTCAGTTGAACTACCCTGCTTATCTTAGGCCCTCTCAATCATGTCAACCCAACTAATATCATGCTGAGGTTGGGCTTTGTTGATTTCCTTGTTTGAATCACAACCCATGCTACCTTGGGCCCTGTAAATCTCACCAATTGAATCTCTCCCATTCTGAGATCAGACCTCCTCAATCCCCTTGGTCAATCTTTTACTCTGAGAGTCAGGTCCAATTGGGGTGTAACCATTATATCAGCTCAAATACACACAGGCTAGTTGATATGATCAGTATAAAGTCCACTACATGGGCTCAGGGTTCAGACCTGGACCTTGGCTAGGAAGTCCCTACAAGCAGTGCTAGGGGTCTTGGCAAAGTGGTTGGCATCCTTTTGAGGTAGCACATGTCCTAGAGTCACCAGTCGGATTAGGTCTCTCCAAGACACATAAGTTGAGCAAAGCAAAGATGATAAATTGATAGTAAAACAAGGATTTAAACTAGACATCTGTATGTATATAAAGAATCCATTGATTAAATGATATGTTGACTGACTTCATCATCATATTCAGTGCATCCACTGTGCAAGTATGATCTAGACAACCTGACTCATCCACCATGTGCTTATAAAATGTAGACATGATCTTGTTTGTCTCCCCATCATCCACCATCCACATTATTCCAATCACTGAATGAAACCTGGTGAACTGCATTGCAGCATGAATTTGTGCTTGACTGTTGTAGCTGTTGAAGTCAAAGATCAAGCAGAATTAGCAAAGAATACAAGGTCCATTTACTCCATTCAAGACAACACCATTTCTGTGATCCCTGTGACTATGAGGGCAAAATATTTTGTTTCTTTTTTTTACTGATGACATTTGCTATAGATGTCTACAGGATGGGGAGAAGATCATACTTGCAAAGAAATTGTCAGCTGCATATGCACACTTGGTGTGGATCTATCAAAGGAAATCATTTTTAGGATGTAAAGAAGTCAGTTGGACATCCATTTGTTGGCAGTATCTTCCTTTCAATTGGAATTGTCAGGCTTTAGTATTACCTAGCCTAGTGATGGACCTGGAGTTGTGGACAACCTTGAAAGTGTTCAGTTTAACACTTGATGAACCATCAATGCTAACAAGACCACCAGTCCCAAGGTGTTTAGCCATGATGATATGCAGGTGCCCCACCAGGTGGATGCACAAGAATTGAATGATTCAACATAGATGGACTTGTCCAAATACATAAATGAGACCATCCAGCTGACAAGCCATAGCCAATGGTTCTAGACCTTTTTTCTGGGAATATTGAGTCACCTGCCATCAGAGCTATCTATCATGAAAAAAAAAAAAAATTAGTACTTGAGTGTGTTTTCCTTGGGAGCAACTTCTTGATTGGCTGAATCACCAAGTAAATTAGCAAGCCTGACCCTTGGCATGCACTACAGGTCCTGGTGTACCTGCTTTCCAGCCTGCATTCAGATGACAAGATTTCCAACAAATTTGTTGGCTTTGATCACATTGAATTGGTCATTGCCTTGCTAGCATCATGCCAGTCAGCTGCAAAGCCATCAGCACATTTTATTGTGTGCTTCCTTACTTGCTTATTGAGCATTCCACAGCTTTCTCATTGCTTGGAATCACAGAAAGAACAGGATGCAGGAGGTGCCAAATCTCAATTGCCAAGTAGGGATCTCTTTCAGTCTGGAGTATGGTACATAGTGACCCTTTTCAGTGGGGATTCCCATTAGTCTTGCACCAGAGGATGCTGATGCTTGGCATCACATTGAGGAAACAGTAAGAATGAATGCCACTCATCCTCCATACAGTGGAACAGTGGTGAGTCAGTATGTATTCACAAGTACTATACCATTTTGATTGATTTATCTATCACATGTCACACAGGCATTTGATGAGATGAAATTTCCCCTGCATAACATAGGCCATGATAATGAACCAAAAATTTGGTTGACCATGTCATGTGTCATACAGGAGCCTAATGAAATTGCTCTTGTCATGTGCCATCAGATTGGCTGTCAACTCTTGGAATGGGTTACTGGTCATGTCATTTTTAAACTCGACTACTTCCTCCTCTCTCCCTTTGTATTGTTTTGAGCACAACTGCTCATGCTCCTAAGCTCAACTGCTTGTCTCCAATATCATGCATCATTTTGAGCCTGTCTGCTCACCTCCCACCCTTGCTGTGTCATTTTGAGCCCAACCACTCACTGTCCTCCCCTTTGCATTGTTCTGGGTGCCATGCTTGTCTTCCTCTGCTATCACATCATTTCAAGCCCACTTGCTCATCTGTCATCTTTGCTGTGTTATTTTGAGCTTAAATGCTCATCTACCTCCTTCCACCCCAGTTTGTCATTTTGAGCATCACTGTTCATTATTCACTCCCTCTGTGGTTTTGAACCCAAAAGCCTGCTTCCCCTTCATGTTATTTCAGACCATCATAACATGTGTCTGATTGCTCAGATGCCATATGGATAATTAGAACTTTATAATAAGCCATATAATGTGTAAACTAAGATGAACATATTTCTTCTGTCATGATCATGCATCCTGGCTGCTGACAAAATTAACAAGGACAGAATTTCCCTGGCATAATGTATCACAGCTGCTGCTGCTGATGAACCAAAAATTTGGTTGGGTGTGTCATGCATCACAGGGACTGACAAATCAATCAAAATGGTACAGAATTGGCCAGTTACTAACATCCATCACCCCAAAGTCCTACCCCACATCTATACTTCCTGTCTAATACTGGTAGTGGAAGTATTTTATTCCAGTATGGAAGCAAGTATATGCTATCCATTGGGACTATAAGACAAGATTACCAGGTTGGCTCTTGAGCATATTTCTCACAACTCTCTCTCACTTTCTTCAGGGCTATGAAGAAGTGGTTATACCTCCAGCAAGAATGGTTCCACCACAAGAAACTGAACACCTTATGTCTGTCTCTGAACTCAATGAGCTAGCTTGAGGATTATTTCCAGTAAGTGGACTCTGGGCATTTAGTTAAAGTTTTCCTAATTCTAAATCTATTGGGAATACAGATCTCTCAACAGAATACAGCTTATGGTTCAAATGAGACTATGCTCATTTGTGATAAGTGTTCATGTTACGCAGAACGTACACTGTACGTAAAGCGTACTCTGTTTGTCTCGAGGGAGGTACTCACGAAGAGACACAACGTCCTCGATAGAACAAAGCAGCGACAGAAGACAAGTCAAGGGGTTCAAGGTCAAAGGCACCTCAAGTCAAACGGACTGAGGTCAAGGGAGACTTGAGAGCGTACAATGGACGTTGTATTGCGCAGATCAAGAATAAGGAAAAGATACAAGCAGAGCGGTATAAGTACTTAGCGAACTACTGCGGATGACTAATCTATAGAACATCATAGAACACAATAGAACGACTGAGTCACAACAAGTCATAATGGTTGTTAGGGAAAACGTAAGCAGTGCGAGAGAACTGCCTAGAGGAGAAGACTGTCCGTAAAAGTATGAGTCAGGCGTAAGTGCATATCCCCTACCGGCAATAGAGAAGGAACGGCGTGAGGAGTGCGTTTAAGGTAACGCAATGACGCTAAAGCCTTCTGGATTAAAGAGAAGGAGGAAGTCGTCTCGACCTGGCATTAGCATTCCAGGGAGGGTGAAGGTAGAGAAACGAGAAGATAAAAGGAAAACGGAGGCGCACATATATTGTATCGTAACATTACCCCCTTCGTATACTGGAGCCCCAGGCTCAAGTAATATACTGCCTCTACGCATCCGGAGGAGGGGGTTCTCGCTGGAGAGCTCCGGGAGAGAAAATGGACGAGGCCTGCTCGGGAGTAAGGACCGCAAAAGGACAATCAACTTCCTGGTGCCCGAACGTAGCACAAGTGGAGCAAGGTATGCCAGGGCAATATCGGGATCCATGGCCCCATCGAAGGCAAATGCTACACTGGGTGGTGAGACAAAGACGTGACGGATGACCGGGGGCGGCTCAATGACATTTGGGGCAGACATATTGGGGGCAATCATCTCGCAGGTGCCCAAGACTGTTACAACGAAAACACTGGGTGGTGGCGGTGGCAGGAGTAGGAGGAAATATGTTAGGGAGAACATGAGTAGCCGCCGAGAGGACATTGTTGCCAGCAGTGTTTCTAGTATAGTAGGATTGGAAGACGCGTCGAGCATCTTCGTCGAGGTGTCGGCCAATTGTGTCATTGTCGTGAGGTGCGCGAATAGCCACCGGAGTAAGAGGTCGTTCGATAGGGGAAGAAGGAGTGGATGGTTCAATGGCGGTAGAGGTGTCCAATAACAGGGTTGCGGGGGAGCAGGGTCGAGAGGAAATGCGGGATGCGAGAATGGGAGTGGCGGGTATGAAGGCTTCTTCCTGAGGTCTAGGAGGAGGGATGGGTAAAACGGGCGGGGATCGAGGAGGAAGGAAGTCGGTAGCTTCCATATATCTGTCTCGTTCTTCCATGGACATGGACAAATAGATTTGTCGGAAGGTGGGATAGATCACGGTGGTAGGTAATCGTTCGACGAAGGAGTGAAATCCATATAGGTGAAGAATAGTAAGAATACGGCGAGGAAGAGCAGATATGTGGAGTTGGAGAGGAATACCGAAGTCCGAAGGAGGGTTCGAAGGGTTAGCTAGGCGATGGTACCGTTCAACTGTCAGGACCTCGTGGAAGAGTTTGATGAGTTCCTGGGTGACGACATCTTCTTCGAACAGATAGAGATCCTCGAGGGCACGGCAGATATGTGGCGTGGTGAGAATAGCGGTGTAAAGAATGAGAATGAAATGTAAGGGTAAACAAACAGGACGAACAGGTCGAGAACGCAATGGGGAGGTGTCTGGAGAGGAGGAGAGAGAGGAGGAGGAACGAGATGACGATAGGCAAGACATATTCAGGAGAGTCAAAGATGATAGATTCGATGGTGTAGTGGAACATGCACAGGGGGGTACTCACGTAGAGACGCTGCTTCCTGGGAGTTTAGTTCAAACGATGACTCGCCTTATAAGCCTTGAGTATCTCAGGGGCGTGGCAGAGATTACTTTCGGGCTCCCAGGTGTTTTCTGAGGACGGATAGCCTTTCCATGCAGTTAGGTACCGGCATTTTCCGGCGTTGCCTCTATGACTGATGATCCGATCGACTTCATACTCTTCTTCGGCATCAATTAGGTCAGGAGGGGGTCGGGAGAAGTTGGGACCATGTGCAATGGTTTCGCGATAAGAAGATAGAAGGTTGGCATGGAACACGTCATGAATTTTCCATGTGGGCGGTAAGCATAATCGGTAGGTGAGCGGTGATAGGACCTGAGATATCTCGAAGGGTCCGTGGCGTTTTGGGGCGAGTTTCCGAGAAAGGTAGTGGAGGCGTAGGTTAGAGGCTTCTAGCCAAACCTTATCTCCTACTTTCCAGGGGGAGAATTTCTGTGTGGAACGTTCAGTCATGATCCGTCGGGCAGTTTCATGTGCAGCCAGAGCTTCCTTCCGGGCTTCTTCAAGCAGGGAGAGTCGGTTTTCTAGAGCGGGAAGGAAGGTCTTGCCCAAGGGAGGATATGATCGTGGTTCGTACCCGAGGAGTAGGGAGAAAGGGGAGACCTTGGTGGAGCTGTGTGGGGCGGAGTTATGGTGGAATTCGGCGGTGGTGATGTACTCGGTCCATTTCCGGGGGTTATTGGAACAGAAGATGCGGAGATAGGTTTCAATTTCCTGATTGGTTCGCTCAGTCTGGCCATCAGTCTGAGGGTGATAGGCGGTGGAGAGGCGGATGTCGTAGTTGAGAAGTCTGGCTAGTTCTAGTGCGAAGGCAGAGGCGAATTGAGGACCTCTATCCGAGATGATGGAGTCGTATAATCCGAATCGTTTGTAGACATGTTCAAAGAAAAGTTTGGCGACTCCCGCTGCATTGATAGTTTTAGTACAAGGGCATAGAATTACCCCCTTCGTAAGGCCGTGGTCGACCACGACCATCAAGGAATCAGATCCAGCAGAGAGGGGAAGATCGGTGATGAGATTGACAGAGAGTTGCCGAAAAGGAAGCGAGGAGGTGGAGGCGATGGGAGCAAGAGGGGGGCAGGTCGGGTGAGTATTGACTTTGTTTTGTTGGCAAATAGCGCAGCCGGAGACAAAGGCATTGACAAACGAGGATAAACCAGGCCACCAGAAATCACGTTTGACGATGGCCTTGGTGCGGAAACGACCCATGTGGCCAGTGGAAGGGGAGGAATGCAAGGAGTAGACGACTGAGTGACGAGAGGATGGGGGTACGTACATACGACCTTTGAAATAAAGATGGCCATTGTCGAGGGTCCAATCGGAGAGGGAAGAGCAGGGGAATAGTGGGGAACCTTGTTGGAGATTGGCGATGGCGCGTAAGACAAGAGGATCAGAGGCAGAGGAGGAGGAGATCTTGTGAGCAAGAGTAGTGTCGAGGGCACTGATGACCAGGGGTTCGGGGCAAATGGAAGCATCGGCATTGTCAGCAGTAGTGTCTAAATGGTTGCGGCGAGAGAGAGCATCTGCGGGAGCCATCTTAGACCCGGGCGTTACTTTCCAGACGATGTCGAAGTCTTGGAGGAACAGGGCCCATCGAGCTTGGTGACGAGAGAGCTTACGAGGATCTTTGATATAGGAGAGGTTCTTGTGATCAGTGATGATGGTAACTGGATGACTGGTTCCCTGTAGGTAATGTCGCCATTCAGAGAGAGCGAGGATGACGGCAAGGAGTTCCCTATCATAGATATCGTAGTTGCGTTCCGCGGGGGCAAAGGTTTTTGAGAAATAGGCACAGGGATGGGGATCGCCGTTGGTATCATCCTGCATAAGTACCGCGCCAGCGGCCAGAAGGGAAGCATCGGTCATGAGGGAGAAGGGGCATGAGGTGTCAGGGATGCTAAGAACAGGAGCAGAGGAAAAGATAGTCTTGAGGGTATCGAATGCCTTCTGCTGGAGCGGGGTCCAAGCCCAAGGTTCATCTTTCCGGGTTAATAAGTTCAGGGGGGCGACGATGTTGGAGAAGTTGGGGATGAATTTACGATAGAAGTTGGCAAAGCCAGTGAAGGATCAAATAGCTTTGACGGAGGTGGGAGGTTTCCAGTCACGGATGGCATTCAGTTTCTTGGTATCCATAGCGACTTGCCCTTGTCCAATAATCATCCCGAGATACTCCATTGTTGGGACATCAAAGGTACATTTGGAAATCTTTAACGAGAGGTTATGTTCGCGAAGACAGAGGAGGACACGACGAGTTCGTTCATGGTGGAGGGAGAGGGTACCTTGGGTACAGATGCCAAGGTCGTCCATATAGATCTTGAGCCAACGTTCCGCAATCATGTCTGCAAAGATGTGGTTCATGAAGGACTGAAAGGTTGTGGGAGCGTTGCGGAATCCGAAGAACATGATGGTGGGTTCGAACAATCCGAGGGGGGTGATAAACGCGGCTTTCCATTGGTCCTCTTCTCGAATCCGGATGTTGTTATATCCCCAGCGGATGTTGAACTTGGTGAAGAAATTGGCGTCTTTCATATCATCAATGAGTTCTGGGATGAGGGGTAAAGGATATCCGAAGCGTCGAGTGTGAGAGTTCAGGTGGCAGTAATCTTGGCATGGACGAAGGGTTCCGTCTTTCTTAGGCACGAAGAAGAACGGGGATGCTTGGGGAGACTTGGAGGGAACGATACGTCCGGTTGCTAGGTGTTCTTTGACGAATGCTTCGCACGCGGAGAGTTCTGCAGGATTCAAGGGGTATATCTTGGCTATTTTCGGAGTGAACGTGGGGAGGAGATCGATGGTGTGGTCGAAGGGTCTATGAGGAGGTAACTTGGTATGCATCTTTTCTGAGAAGACGTCGGCAAAGTCCAGGCACCATTCCGGAACCGGTTGTTCTGTTGGTTTCTCGGCCTGGGCGATCTGAGTAGAGATGGTGACCTTGTTGATTGCTTCACCATTGTGCCATACTTGCCATTTACGAAGACGCTGAGAAATCTTTCGATCGGCTTCTAGACCAAGCCATCGAAGGAGGTATCTTTGGGGAATATGTGGGTCATCGGGTGAGGGGGACGGTGGTCGAGGGATTTTGAGGGTGTGAGTGTTCCAGTTGATGTGGGGGTTCCACTTTCGAAGCCAGGGCATTCCTAGAATGATCTGTTTCTTCCCGAGGCTGAGTACCATGAGGTCAACATCGTCGGAGAAGGAGTTGTGTTGGAAAGAGGTGTGAGCTTTCCAGCGTATGGTTCCTTTCGCATTGGAGGTTCCATCGACGTTTATCGCTAAGGTGGGTTTGGGAAGGCGGACGAGAGGGAAGTTAGTTTCACATAGGAGTCCGGTGTCAATGAAGTTTCCGGTTGCTCTGCAGTCAATGAGGGTGGTGGTTTCGACGATTTTCGTGCTGGCGCGAAGTTTGATAGGAATACGGAGGGTTCTTTGCTTCGGCAAGGCTACTAGTACATGGGCTATGTCATGGGAAGAAGACGTCGAGGCATCTTCCCGATTCAAAAATCCTCAGCTTCGAGGTTGGTTACAGCTACCTCCTCTACAGGATCCTCATAGCAAAGTTTCAGGGTTTGAAGGACTTCGGTTTCGTCCTTTCCTTGGGTCTTTAGAGTTTGAACATATTGTTCAAGTGCGGAGAGAGGGGCGACAGTGGATTTGGGCGAGGGGGTGACATCAGTTGAGGTGGTTTCTGTGGTTTGGACTTTCTGAGGTCGGGGAGTTGATGGTTGAGAGGTTCTTTGAGTACGGCACTGGGTGGCGTTATGTCCGGGCTTTCTGCAACGGAAGCAAAGGCCCTCTTTAAAGCATTTAGCACGTTCGGCTGGGGAGAGTTTTCGCAGGGTTACTGCGTCAACATCCATGGCGTCAGGGTCTTTGGTGGTATGAGTGTTCAGGAGCGAGGGGGTTCCATGACGACCCCTCAAGGTGGCAATGTGCATTTTCTGTGCATGGAAGATCTTGGCCTGTTCGATCCACTTGGGTAAAGTGGTGGGGATGGCGGCCATAGACAGGATCATGGTGGCAATTTGTTGATCAATGCCGAGGGAGAACTGGTCGATGAGCGTGATAGGGTCGGTGATTCCTGCCTTAGCAGCAAGGTTCTGGAAGTCTGTGATGTACTTCTGGAATCCATCATCCATACTCCCATTAGGAAGCTTGAACGACTTCTGAACCAGCTTGGTGAGGTCGTGTCGAGCGACGGCTTTGATGTTGAAGGGGAAGAAGGTGGACTCAAAGTCCTGTACGAGTTTAGCAAAGGTTTTGTTGGAGGCGAGGGCGTTGGCATCAGCCATTCTGTCATACCACATCTCTGAGAAGGAGACGCCTCGTCCCTTGCTCATCTTATTGAGAGTGGTCATGACCTGGGTTTCATCGGATGAATATAGTCTGGAGTTGATGGCGAAGTAGGCCTTCATGGCCTTGATCCATCTCATGGCATCGGAGGGTTCCCCTGAGAAATCTGCGGGGAGGGCGGCCTTGAGTTCGGAGGGGTTGGACATGGGTACTGGGGTTACTCTGGGTGCAGGGGGTACAGTGGGTACGAAGGGCGTCACAGCCTGGGAGGTTCTAGATACAGTGGTGTCAGAGTACAACGATTCGTCGTCGTTGTCAGAGTCCTGTGGTACTTGGTACCTTCGTCGAGAAGGTCTGGATGTCGTGGTGACTACAATGGGTCGGTCCTACTCCTAAATAGGAGGGACGGAGGGAGATTCTTGATCTTTTGTTACGCGAAACGTACACTGTACGTAGAGCGTACTCTATTTGTCTCGAGGGAGGTACTCACGAAGAGACACAACATCCTCGATAGAACAAAGCTACGACAGAAGACAAGTCAAGGGGTTCAAGGTCAAGGGTTCCTCAAGTCGAAAGAGACTGAGGTCGAAGGAGACTTGAGAGCGTACAATGAACGTTGTATTGTGCAGATCAAGAATAAGGAAAAGATACAAGCAGAGCGGTATAAGTACTTAGCGAACTACTGCGAATGACTAATCTATAGAACATCGTAGAACACAATAGAACGACTGAGTCACAACAAGTCATAATGGTTGTTAGGGAAAACGTAAGCAGTGCAAGAGAACTGCCTAGAGGAGAAGACTGTCCGTAAAAGTATGAGTCAGGCGTAAGTGCATATCCCCTACCGGCAATAGAGAAGGAACGGCGTGAGGAGTGCGTTTAAGATAATGCAATGACGCTAAAGCCTTCTGGGTTAAAGAGAAGGAGGAAGTCGTCTCGACCTGGCATTAGTATTCTAGGGAGGGCGAAGGTAGAGAAATGAGAAGATAAAAGGAAAACGGAGGCGCACATATATTGTATTGTAACATTGACATAGTGGTTGGTGTTATGACTGCCTCAGGTAGGGGCAGAAGTAGACTTTCAAGGAGCAGTGCAAGGCATCGATGACTTGCGTGCGACGAGGTCAAAGGTTCGAGGGACAAGTCCAACAATCGTGGGCTTAGATCAAGGGTTCAAGGGACGTCCACTTGGAGGGGAGTGACGAAGGAGTGGGCAAGCACTACTATTCAAGATAGGAGAAAGTAGGTCAAGCTTGGGAAAAT
Organism: Porphyrellus cyaneotinctus; assembly: GCA_038091315.1. Lineage (NCBI taxonomy): Eukaryota > Fungi > Basidiomycota > Agaricomycetes > Boletales > Boletaceae > Porphyrellus > Porphyrellus cyaneotinctus. Next base: position 3,082 of record JBBPOF010000232.1, on the reverse strand, counting down.
ACATGAGGTGGAAGCGACGACTATATACTAGAATGAGAAGATTAAGGGCAGGCATAGAAGAGTGATGACAAAGTGTAAAAGAATATGATGGAACATGATGGAAGAAGGCGATGATGAAGCAAGTGGAGTAGGACATAATGGAGATGAGTCATCGTGAAGGAAAAGAGAAAGTCCATAAAAGGGCTTAGCTAAGTCAAAGAAAAGGAAAAGAAAAGGGCATATCATAACAGTTGGTGAAGTTAACAGGAGTGATTCAGAAAGGATCGGAAGTAGTAGAGGTGGAGTATGGGGTTGAACTCATAGCACAGGATATGACAGGTGATAATCATTTTCCTAAGGCTTTCATGACCTAAGAGGATGCTGGAAACACTGGCCAAGCTTCTGCTATTTTTTTAAAGTGTTATTCTCATGTTTATCTAGTAGCCTATGTATAATTTTATATTAAATTAAACTGTTTAGATGTACCAGCCACTTAAATGCATTTTTATGGTGGTCCTAGGATCTCCTGTAGTCCCTAGAACCATCACTTGAATGGCCCAGAATGTATTTGAATTATATTTAATCTCCTTCTTCTTCACATAAACTAGGTATGATTATTAATTTAGAAACATGTTTTTGGATAGTGATAAACATGTCTCTGGGGTTTGTATGACCTGGGAAGACACTGAAAACACTGGTTAAGCTCCTACTATTTTTTTAAAGGGTCATCTTGATATTCACTTGGTTGACCTTGTTTAATTTTTATCACAATGGGATATCACATACACTTTCCATAGGTAATTAGAAATGTCAGAAGAAGACATGGATCACCACCACCACCACTGCACCCCCATGTTGGCAATGGAAACAACTGTAACCACGTCAGGTCGCATTTGATTGATAAGTGAAAAAACTATATGCACTCATATGTGGCTGGGACCTGTGCTACCATGGTGTGTACCAAGAATATCAAATATCATTGTGGGTGTGCAGCAATAGTGAATCCTTCCAAAAAGTGTGAACTCAAAATGACATCTTAGTGGACATAGCAAAGTAGAGATGAAAGGTAAAACACAATGATTGAAGTCCAAATGTACTGGAGTAGATCAATGAGGATGTATAATGATGCTGGTGCATACACTTGATTGGAAACAAGGAGCCCAAAGTAACAATCAAGGCAATCAAATAGAATACACAAGAGCAATGTACACTTCATGCTAGGCATAACCTAACTAACACAAGAGCAATGTACACTTCATGCTAGGCACATAAAGGGTATATCATCAGTGACCATACTTGACAAGATGACTATTGCACTTCACATGTAGCCCTTGTCTCCTGGAGACTACTGAGTGAACAGTGAAGAATACCTGGGGATGAACACCACGGCGCGAAAATGGAATGCAGCCAGATGGATGAACCCTGTCGGCAGGTCGCATTCCCTCTGTTGCTGTATTCCATTTTCGCGCGCCGCGCCGTGGTGTTCATCCCATTGTTGCACAGTTTTCACCAGCACACGGATGCGCATATATCCCACTCACAACATTGCGCATTTCCCTACACCTCAGTATTGCACACTTTGATTGCGTCCAATTGTGCGCGTTCTTGTTGATCACCATGTTGCGCATTTTCAGCGCTCCCAATGTTGCGCATATCTCTCACTCACACATCGCACACTTCCCTCCCTCTCAGTATTGCGCATTTTTGTTCATCACCATGTTGCGCATTTCTCTCACTCTCTGTTTGGCGCATTTTTGTTCATCCCATTGTTGCGCATTTTCAATGATCACAATGTTGCGCATTTTGTGTGCTCCCAATGTTGCGCAATATCTTTGAGCCCCATGTTGCGCAATATCTCATGCCAGTCTTCCGATGTGCGCAACCCGATATAGCATAAAATTGCGCAAAATCAATGGTCACAATGTAGCCTAATGCTTCCTGTACCTGAACCCTATTGCAAAAATCTGTTAAAATCTATCCTGTATGCCATGTGTATTTAATGGTCTGTGTGAATCAGTACGTCTTCGTGAATATAATTCCACAAGGAATGAGGATGAATCACACCCATCTGCCTCATCTTCGACCACCGATCACCTGCCAGAGAAGTCCCGGACACCAGATTCAGATCTGCCTGACATGCCAGGTGAGGAGATGTTCACAAGCGATATGACAAGCGCTTCATCAACCTTATAGATTATGATTACTTCAATGAACTTTTATAAATCCCTCAGCAGTTCGCTAGCACACAAGACAAGCTGGATTCTAGTATACACAACACACCTGGTGAGTCACCATTCACAAGCGACACGGCAAGTACTTGATCAATCTTGTAGGTCACTTTCGTGGATCTCCAGACATTCCTCAGCAGGCCACTGGCACACAGGATAGACCTATTGTCACCCGTAGAAGGGGCCGCTCTCGGAGTTCTCATTCTGTAAATGCTCCACTACTCCATGAACACATGCAACTGCATAGTTGATCCACTTCCAAAGTGACAGGTATGTTTGAATAGTGCATTAATGCATGGAAATTGACATACACTGCAGAGCATCACAGTTGCACTTCATCAAGCAAAGGCCATGCAGGCTATGAAGAGGAGAAGGATGGATCTGACAGTGTTGTCAAAGCTACAGTATGCACAACAAGCAAACAAGGCACAGGCCACAGGGACACTCGACGGAAACACAAGAGGGCTGACAAGAAGACAAAGGAAGTGGCTCCTCACCTGTCCATTGAGATGGAAAGGAATTCTGACTCAGACACATGCCACACCTTGGTCAATATCACTCTCACTGTCAGCCCCACAAAGAAGAAAAAGGCTGTTGCCTTTGTAGATGCAGATAACAGTGACAGTTCTAACAGTGATGGTGATGAGAGTAAGACTGATAGTGGAAGATAACTGACAGATTACAACACATTACACTCACCATCTACCATCCTAGAAATGCTTGCAGGACTGGGTAGAATGACTGAGGTCAGGGCACAGTCTGATGAACTTGGTATTGATGCCATTCGTTCTCGTGTCAAGAGAATGGCAGCACTTTGTCGAACAGATGGATTGGTATTGCACCAAGAAGTGTGTGAAACTCTTGTTTTGTTTATC
>JBBPOF010000231.1:0-33214 GCA_038091315.1 Porphyrellus cyaneotinctus | reverse complement strand
ATCTGCAGAGCGATTCGGATCTACGAGCGCTTGAAGAGTCGATTGCAGCAACGTGTGCCCAACTAGAAGTGTTCAAATTACGGCTGGAGCGGGTCGAAGCCGATACTACTAGACAGGAGATGTTGATGCGAGCACAATCCCCTGACTCTGTCCATTCTTCCGATGTTGGATTAAAGCGGCGACATCCGGGGACAAACGAGCAAGCAACCATCAAGATCGCGGAACCACCCAGGGACAAAATATCTGTCGAGGGTGCTGAGAATAGGGACGCGCTGGAAAGTTGGGAAACCATGTCCCCGACGCATATTGCACATGCAATCGTTGCAAAAACAATGGGATGGTTGTTCCCCTATGGACATCTGGGTGTTCAGGTGCCTGAGGAGCAGGCTTCCACCGGTTTCCGTCCTGAAGTGGAGGACAAATGCCGTTCTCCCACGAAAAGAGGTGGTCAAATTCCGTTGGCACGCCTGTCATGCAACATCATTTTGGTCTCGTTCGCCATCTGTGCGGCGGTACTTCGGAGAACAGGGCTCGGGCCATGGGTTCGCCGACCATAGTCGGTGAGTGAACCCGATTTTCGCATCACGATGGGCATTGGTGATGTAGAATGGTCTTACTTCGGACTTTGCGCCTATTGCGTTCTTTTTTTTTATAAGGGTCCTTGCGATACCCAATGCTGATTTATTGTATCTTGTCCTGCCCCTTCTTGAGTTCCCCTTCCTATTTAGTTCGATCCTCCTGGCGCGTTGCTTTCGATTGCGGCGTGTCTTGGACCGTGTATGCTCTCTGAATTTCGTATGACGCTTACGACTTGATGACTTATACGACCTCATGATTCTTTGTGAACATCGTCATAATGACGTTGGTGTATATCTTTACCTCCAGAGTACTACCTTCCATTGCGAAGTGTCATGCTCGACCCGCTGTACATGTTTATCTTGTACTATAAGTAATGAAATCCTTATGCTTCAAGAGTTCGCTTCCAGTACTAGTGCGCTAGTGGACTTATCACCTACTATCAACGGAGGACTTTCCGTAGGTGAAATTCCAGTAGAATATAATAAATTGGAGCTTGAAATGTGAAATTATTATACCCCAACAATCTATACCCGAATCAATTTTGTTGTGGACAATGAGGAAGAGGCAGAAGATAAAGAGTACGAGAATATCCTCTAGAGCAAAGATTTACTTGGCGAAGTTGGCGTTTGGGGGTGGAATAACCGGGAAGCACACCACCGCACCCATCATGGGGGACGGAAATTAGGTGATCTTCTGGACCTTCAACAGCTTCAAAAGATTTTATTGCTCATGTTTCATACGGCACGGCAACTGGATTGACCACACTCGGGCTGCAAATGGCGTGTAAGTTCAATCCCAATCAACGGTCGCACGGCCATGGCTCAATTCATGGGACTGCCACGCATTCGGCCCGGCCCGAAGGGAAGCCCGAGCGCCAATTCGAGAGTGATCCACAAACGGCTATGTAGCCTTCCGCAGGAAGCCGAGTTATGTGGTCAACGTTCCCCACGTTATATGCTATGGCAGGGCTGAGCCATTCTCATTGTTAGAGGCTGACCGGGTCCGAACCGGTGAAGTGCATACCCTGATAGATATAAAATGGCGAGCTTTCAAGGAGAGATCGCCATTGACTCATACTACGTTCCTCGCACAGAGCATGGAGTTGACCCCTCAGCTGGCAGCACTCATTCCCCTCACGGTTCTCTCCGTGGACATAATTCGTCGGCTTGTTCAGAATCGCATCGAAAGGAAAGGATATCCCCTTCCTCCTGGCCCTACTCCATTACCACTCCTGGGGAGTGCCCTCTCCATTAGTATCGAGGAACCTCATAATACTTATACAGAATGGCGAGGGAAGTATGGTGAGTGCAGTCATGTAGAGCTGCAATGCCTGACTGACAATTCATAGGTGATGTCATCTACGTTCGACTATTGGACATGGATGTCATTGTCCTGAATTCACCCGCTGTCGCGACGGAGCTACTCGAGAAACGGTCTCAAATATACTCCGATCGACCATTCATAGCGTCGGTTATCCCGTGAGTAAATCTCTCTTTTGACTACGACGCAGTAAAGTATCCTCCAGACCATGACTCACGAGTCTTTTTAGATACGGACATGATTCCGACTTTGCATTTGCGCATTATGGTGATCATTGGAGATTGTGCCGGAGAATATTCCATCAGACATTCCGTGCCAGTGCCGTCGTCAACTTTCACCCAATGCAACTCCGCAAAGCACGCGAGATGGTCTTAAGTATGATCGACGATCCCACTGATTACGAATCCCATTACTCGACGTAAGGCGTTTAGTTCAACTGACTTCATTGAAGGGGCATTCTCAAAGTCGTACAGGTTTGCTGCTGCGGTCACAATGCGCTCCGTATACGACTATGATACGAGCCCCAAGAATGACCAGATGGTATCAACTATGAACAAATACATCGATATTTCAATGCCAGCATTGCTGCCGGAGAAGACGTTCCTCCTCAAAGTTTTTCCGTTCTGTAAGTATATCCAGTTACACTCGAAGCAGAACTTTATCGGACATCGTTTTGGAAGTGCTACACGTACCTGATTGGTTTCCTGGGTCTCGGATTAAACATGAAGCGAGAGTGGCTCGGGAGTTGGGCGCCGAAATGCTCGAAGTACCATACCAATACGTTCAGAAACGTGTGGTGAGTTCAGTCTCCCTTGTTTTTGCACAGGCTGTGAATAAGCTCGTCTTTTTATAAGCAATCCAAGGAAGATATCAATCCCTGTATGGTCTCGGATCACATTACTCGCATGGAGCAGTTCGACGGTTCGTACCGTTCAGAATATGAGAAGGCTCTCAAGGGAACTTCCTCGACTGCTTTCTTGGGTATGTTGCTTAAATAATGTGTGGACTGTCAGTGATCAAACTTATTTCATGACAGGCTCTGTAGAGACGGTCTGTCATGCGTCCTTGGAGATGAACGCGACACTCACGAAATTCACAGACAAGCACCGTACTGGCGACGTTTACGCTTGCCATGGTCCAGAATCCTCGCGTCTGGAAACGCGCTCAGGCGGAAATTGATGCTATCATTGGGATCGATAGATTGCCCGAATTCGATGACAGATCGTCCCTACCATACGTCAACGCGATCATGCGTGAAACACTCAGATGGCAACCACCTGCTCCTCTTGGTGAGATCACAAACCGGTTTCTTTCAAACAACGTTACTGATGGCTCTGAAGGTGGACCACACGCCACCACAAGTAGCGATATTTACAATGGTTTCTACATTCCCAAAGGTATTCCAGATGCGTTTACTCGCAGATCTCATAATGACATCTGCTCTGCAGGGGCGACTGTGTTTGCAAACGTTTGGTATGTGCCAGTGGTTGGCGTTCTAAGCATGAATGTTTATAACTTCCTCAGGGGGATGTCTCGTGATGAAAGCCGATACCCTAATCCAGAACAGTTTATCCCAGAGAGGTTCTTAGATGCGGAAGGCATGTTAACTGACGATGTACCTGACTTCGTTTTTGGATTTGGGAGAAGAATATGTCCAGGTAAGCAATGTCATGTCAGAAATTAGACCCCTGTTCGTCGTACTCATCGTCTTCAGGTCGACACACTGCCGATGCGTCCGTCTGGAGTGGTATAGTGACGATGCTAGCGACACTCGATTTCAATCTCGCCAAAGGTGCGGATGGGAAGGGTATCAGATTTGAAGCGAAATACAGGAATGGAATAACTCGGTGAGTTGCACTGTCCGATTTCAATCTCACTCGTGGTTCCGAACCGCTTTCAGCCATCCTTTGACTTTCCCGTGCCATATCACCCCCCGGCCACACATTAGCAAGGCATCTCTTGAACGGGTACTTGCTAAATGAAGAACATAGATTCGCTACGGTTAACGTTGATGAGAGGCGAATATCTTACCCAAATGTGGTGAGGCGCTGCTCCGATGTGTAGACTATTTTTCGCAATGTAGGCAGAGCAATTTCATCAGTATTCTCCACGGCCATGGTTTCTGCTGAGTCCATCTTTGAAGGCTTTGAGCTGAATGAATATCTACGCCCATGATTATTCGAGAACAACCATTCTTACAACCTGAGATTGGTTCCAGACTTGAATCGAATTGCTAGCGGCAGGTTACGTTCCGTATCATAGGCTTCGTCCGCAGGCTTAACTTGGTGTTACAGGTCCTCACATTGCAAGAAAGGGATTTTGACCCACCTCAGGAGATACGAGGTCCGCAAAGTGGGCAAATGGGGTTTCCGAATAGGTCGACATGCGCGACGCTTTTGTTGGAGGTCTGATACATATTGCAGGAACTTGGTGGGAAGCCAGCCATCTAATTCAACTACCGCAACCAGGTTCTATGCCTCACGGGGCAGTGAAATAGTTCGACATACATTTCGTGATGCTTCAAGTTGCGAGTCGATGACTGATAACTTGAAGCACAATTATCCTTATCGTGGATTCGTGGGATGGAAGGGAACTGTGTCTCAGACAACTCCGAAACATTCCACAGCAGTCCCGAGTTAGGTTATCATCCTCTATGAAATGGCACATGAGCTGGTCCTGAGATCTGAGACATCACTATTGTGATGCCCAGATTTTCCCCATCATGTATGCACGGGGCCCTTGAACAATGTGAGTGCCTTTTCACAGTTGCGTTGAATAAGCAGAACGGACGGACTCATCACTGCGTAGCGTGCCGGTCGTGAAGGCAGGCTTTTGTCAACGTTCCTGAACTTGGCACCAGGCAACAAGGTTCCCGTCGCTTTCGGGAGTACCCATTAATATTCTTCTTGGTCATTCTAGTGCCTGTTGAGATCTTCGAGTACAATAACGACAATAGCACAGACAGCAGGGTCACACTCGGGATGGTGGTCAAGCTCCGGTCCTGATGGAGAGCCCTCACATGCTCAACTTGAACGCCTATAGTAGGTGCCCGGGGCCTGATCTTCAAAAATGGGTGCCTGCAGGCACAGGCACAGCAAACGAGACGCAATGTGTCGAAAAAAAAATCACGCTAATCAAGCGAAGCCATCGGAGAACCGGGACACGTAGTACCCGCATGGTTGGCTCACACAACAACAGGATATACTAATAAACCCAGGGCCGGAAGGTAAGAGCACAGCTATGAAACGTCATGACGATGTGATGTGCAGATAACTGCCCACACGCGACAACCATCAGCCCACAAGGAGTGGCCCTGACAAAAGGCACCCAAAGGGAATCCACGGACCACTACGTTACTGCCGCAGCGGGAACAAAAACCTTTTTGTAACTTAGTAGAGTCGCTTGGCGTTCCCAACGTCTCCAACTACTACAACCTAAAGTTTCACGCTATTCGAAATATATGGATAATGGCGGTCGATTAACAGGCACGAAACGAACGTTTGTAGACGCTGAGCTGGATTGGTCGATTCTTCCACTTTTTCTAGAAGACTAACCCATTGACATCTCATAGCGCCTCCGTGTCTAACACAGTACTGTTCACCAGGACAGGGCGTAGTACCGTACAGTTGCGTGCGATACCACTAGCCCTGAGACATGGAGCCTCGCTAAAGTCCAATATAACCAATCCCAATCACTTTCTGTGGGTACGCGTCAACAGAAAACAAATATTTCTGTAAGTGAGTGCATGCACCGGTGTGACATATCATGGGAGGGTCGCGTTCTCAATATTGATCCCACCACAGCTCGTTCATGAACTGACACATTTTCCCTTGTGCGCGCACACCAAGGCCATGCTTCACAGCCAACGATAGCAAGCTTTGAGCGAAATGACTACCTGGTCCGTACGCGTCTTTCTCACTCGACGTCCACCAGTCTCTGTGGACAGTAATTCCAGTGGTGAGTGTGGTGTTGACGTTCTTCGTTCTCGTGTTGCATCAAACACCCGGAACTTCTCATCTTGATGGTAACGTGTTCAGCTCACTGGCTGCCATCCCAAGCCCAGTTTAGAATGCTGACGCTGGTTTGTTCATCGGTATGCTCATTCGAAACGTGGGTAGATCGAATTTGACTCGTATCATTCTACAGCACGGGGGGACCATCCTTTCTACCTAATCTTGCAAAGGTTCGTTTTTCGACACGACTCGCGGGTGAAGCAAAAACGTCCCAGACTTACAGTTGTGAGTACCCATTCGCGGCGAGTCACTCATGATTCGTTGCCTTGGACAGTGACTCGGACTAAACAGTCAGTCGTGCGTATGTACTTGCTTCGATGGTGATTCATTTGTGCCGCAAACAACGAAGCGAAGTGGCAATCGTCATAATCCTGCCGCTTGCGCCGCGGCCATGTACGATCGATCGATCAAATTTCAAAGATCATCCTTGGCACGCTTCTCTTTTTTTTTTTTTTTTCTTTTTACGTCCCGGAGGTCGTTCCCTCCATCGTGAATGGCACCCAGGGCTGTACAGGACCTGGCCCGGGGTCACCCAACGCGTTTGAGGTAATTTACGCAAGCCCTCGGTCTCTCGTCGTTCCGAGAAATGGAAATAAATTCCACACAAATCACGAACACTGCCGGCGGTTCCCAAAACCGAACATCTCGGAGCGTTCGACGGCCGAACCCGACCAAAGTCATCGGAGACGCGCGGCGCGTCAACTTGGCAGGCAAGCGACATCACATCACCCCGATCGACTCGGACAGCGTTCACTGCGTCCCAACGATGAACGGCAGTGGACGAACAGAGCAACTTTTTAGTGCGAAGATGACTGTCGAGCGCAGTCTCGTCCGACCTGAATCATTGACAGTGCAGTGCCTCTGCCAGTGAGTCTTTACAAGCAAGATGATGCGCCACGAGCACGGGTCGAGACCGTCGTGGGAGCGAGCGTCCGGACCTCCATCGATGCATCAATGATCGATGATCCCGGGCCAGTGCCGCAGTATGTACAGCCCATCGATGCAAACATCATGGGGCACGCATTCGGCTTAGACCGTCGTGTTCTCAACGAACGGAGACCTGGTTACGAACTCCCTCGCACTGGCACTTTGTACCGACGGGGACAGGGAATCCTGAATCCTTGTCAACGATATCCCTGAGTCGGCACACGCCTGCTCGTCATCAGCTAAGCTGGAAACGTGCAACCAGGGCACACTGCCCCCCGAGTTGACCAACCATGTTCACAGCCTAACTTTGCATCGCGGGAAGTGATGTGTAAGGTATATGAGACAGAAAAGGTAAAACGTTGAAAACAAGAAAAACAGTTATCCTGGGTCGGGATAAACCACCATCCAGTATCAGCAACGAAGATCCAGTACTTAATCGCACGCAGATACGAGTCATGATTGGATAACCAAAAAGAAACCTATCGCTACACGGCCAGGCACCAAACATCGTAAAAAGACATGTGGCATTATAAAATCCAACAACAGTGTAGAGAGCGATGGCGCGTATACATGCTGACCTATCACAGGCTCACCAGGAGGCACATGAAGACGACCGGCGGGGACGCACGAGAGAGCAAAGGCGGACCACGGGGGATGCTGAAAGAAAAACAAACAATGCGATGGCGATCCAACGATCCACGATATAATACCGTTATAAATACCCACGTAAACTCGCCAAACTCACCCCAACGCGAACCGCAACGTGCTCGAGCTATTGCTCCCTTCCTCGATGGGCTGTTCCACTGCCGACATAGGCGTTGTCGTCCGTGTATGCGTAAGCTCAAGTGAAGGTTCGGGGACGACGGGAGGAACGGACGCCAGTCCGAGCTCGTACCACGTGGACTCGGACGCATGCCCAGTCACACCCACGCTCGTCCCCACGCCGACGCCGACGCCGTCACCTTCAAGCATTGAGTACAAAAACGACGTCCATTCGCCATGCGGGTGCGGGGTCGGTGACTGTGGAGGCACAAGATACATGGGTGGGTCAACGGACATGGGAACGATACCTACATCTGAGCTAGGGTGCCGTTGGGGGACAGGGGAGAGGTAGAGCGGTGGACCCATGCCGTTGGTTGCAAATCGTCCCGAACCGCTCCATTCGATCAGTCGCCGTCGGTCAGGCGGCGTACCGCGGCCCATGAACGCACGCGGGGGTTCGGATAGTAAAGGGACGTGCAATGAAGAGAGGGGTGGAAGAGTGGGTGGGGTCAGTGTAGGCGGTAGTGGGAATGGATGAGGAATGGGCGTCGAGGGACGTGGTGATGGTTCTGGCGCTGGACGTGGCGGGACCGGTACTTCCGAGGCGGGAGGTGCCCTCGTCGTCTGTCGCGCGTACGAACTCGTGCCATCCACATCCATCATGGCCGTCGGCCGCGTGTCGGGCTTGTTATCTGTAATGACCAATCCCTCGACGGCCTCTAGCGTCACCTCGCCTTCGCGCTCCGTTTCACCCTCTGCAGCATCCTCGTCCTCATAGTCGTCGTCGTCTTCGTCTTCCATGTCGATGTCGGCATCCACCCAATCCGTGTCATCCACGGGCCAACCTGGAACTGCATCGTCTGCATGGTCATCGATGGACAACGCCTTGCGCGATGCGGAAGTAGAACCCCAGGTGGATAAGGAATAGGTATAACTGGCCGGGGTATAGAGTCGAAATTTGGTCTGTGTGGTAGTTCCCGAGGAAGAGGAGGGACGAGGGACGGGGTGTGCTTGTGATTCGACGAGTGCCTTGATATAATCCGTACCGTAGCGGCGTAATCTGGAAAGCGGAATTTGAAGAGGGGGAGGTTAGCTGATCCGAATATGCAAACGGATCAAAAAGGAATGACGACAGGGGGACGCACAGACAATCTACGCGTTCTTGGCAAGCTAGTTTCCATATATTGATTTCGCGATCACGGACAAAGACGGGATTTGGGGGTACATAAAGTTGTTGTGGAAACGAGTGGAATTGGGATTGCAGCTCTAAACCTTGTAATTGTGGTGGTGATGGGGGATGAGGTATTTGTACCGATAGCTCGGGGTCGAATGGTGGATGGAGGGCGTCGAAAGGAATGAGGGTATCGAGGGCGGGGTCTAGGGAAGGCGGTAATGGTGGAGGAGGAAAGGTATCCGTGGGGGCGGGTTCTGGGATAGGGATGGGGTCTATAGCTACTGTGGGAGGGAGGGGTTCATGCGGGGGAGAGGGAAGGGGTAAGGGTAGTCGGTCGTGACCGGGGAGAGAGGGTGAAGACTCGGGGGAGGGGGTCAGCGGGGTCAGCGGGGTCAGCGGGGTCAGCGGTTCTGAATCGGAGGACGATGAGGAAAGGTCCGGGGATATTGGAGGGAGGGGTATCGAAAGCTCTGGTTTAGAGGGCTGCTCTGCGAAGAACGAGGGCCGATTGTCGCCTGGCGGGTCGCTGATCGGTTCGGGTATGGATGTGGCGGTACTGTGTGCGCTGTGGCATGAGTCAAAGAAGAGAGAGAGGGAAGAGGGAGGGTGGACATGCCCTTGGGACAGCTGAGCGCATTTCGGCGTCATGGGGTGCTGAGACGGGCGCTTGGTATGTCGGGGATGAGTGCGCGTGGTGGAGGGGTGGTGTGAGACTCACCTGGGCGGGGGATGTGTTCTCCTTTCTGCGCTTCTTCGAGCGAGGGCGTGCCGAGAAGGGGAGGCCATCGGGGTCGAGTGTGAGCCGCTGTCGTTTGAGAGCGCGGAGGGCGCGGGGAGTGAGCTCGTTTTCAGGGTCGGAGGAGGAAGAGGAATCGTCGTGTTCTGGATGAGGGTTGTGTTTTCGATGGACCGAGTGGGCGTGGGCAAGTCTAATCGACCGGCGGAGTGGACAGGCGAGTGATACAGCCGCTGCAGCCATAATTGAGTGTGTCGGTCGGATGGATGGATGGACTGACTTGATCGCCATCTCACGGATTAAAAATTATTATTATTATTATTCAAAATAATCCAAAATAGAACTTGTCCGCATCAACACAAACGCGTCATGCGTGCACGGACCATCCACGTGACCCATTCCTCTTGTCCGTTCCCCGACTCGCCGTTCCGCAGGCACTTCGCCCTGACGCCACCGCCTGACTCATCCGTATTTAGCCAGATGCATTGGTCCGAATCCACTCGTCCGTGTCACGGCCGCGAGCCAAATATACACCCTCTGTCCCTGACATCAAAATCACTGTGCCATACGGCCGTGTCACACTGTGTGCGTCTGTTCGCTTCTCGCAAATGAGGGCGATTCCCGTGACGAAAACCCCCGCGATCAGGCGAGGCTCGCTAAACCCGTTTGGCATATCTGTCAGGGCACAACCTCCACACGTATATAAGTATACGTCAACCTTGTTCGCAAAGTACATACACCACACCCCGTCTGCGCTCACCGCCGCCCTCACGAATTCATCCAATTACATCGTTCGTCGACCATGCGTCTCTCCCTCACACTCTTCCTTGCGCTCTCTGCTACTTCTTCTGTCTTTGCCGCTGCCATCCCAGACCAGGTATGCGCTCCTTGATCAGACCCCCAATGTCCATTCACACTCGTCCTAGGCCCTCGCAGAAAGGGGTGGTACCGGTGGTTTGAGTGGTAACAATTGGATTTCACAAGGCGAGGTATGCCTCCAATCTGGATCCACCCTCGTCTAGCCATTCTCACCTCTCTGTAGCCCATCGCAGAAAGAGGCGGTACCGGTCCATTGGGGGGAACAGACAATGTATTGCTCCACTCGTTGATCTCACTCGTCTAGCCATTCTCACTTTTTCCTTAGGTCCTCTCAGGAAGGGGTGGCTCTGGTGGTTTGGCTGGCTCCGGTTGGTAGTTTCCAACGGCTGGGTAGGTACATGTGCCCATACCGCTTGACACGTTGGCTCACCATCTCGTTTCCAGCCATGCACACGATCTCTTTACCGAAAATCACGCGGGTTCATGGGGTGGTATAACATGCGGCACACGGATGGATCTTTGCGACCTTTTTTTTTTTCCCTTTTCGCTTCCTTCACCACAGATAATCACGACCAACTGTTTACGCTCCTTTGCTCTCTGTATACAAACTATCCTTATCATAGGCCGTACGACTCTATTGTGTATCTTCTCAGGTCCAAAAATGAAGACGATGCTTTTTTTTTTTCTTTCCCATGTTTCAAGGTGCTGTTTTTCTGATCGGTTGCAGTGCGGCGGTGCTCTCTAAATCTCATGTGCCTTTTTTCATTACGCATATCGCCATACTTGGCAAACCCACCAGGAACGATCTCATGCGACACGTGCAACACGAACACGTTGTTTTCCTTCGTGGGTAACATAACAGACACATTCCTCTCTCGTCCAAACTTCGCCCTCATGGATGCTCAGAGCGTCCATTCATCCCAGGCGGACGTTTGGCATCTCAAACAGATCTCCTTTGCCAGTCGATTCGTCAAGGTCATCACCCAAAACTTCAACGGGTACGTCCCCCTCCATCCACACCACCCACCCTTACATCCCACCTAGGCCATGTTCCTTTATCGCCATTTGTAAGTATATCTTATCCTGATCACGACCCAGATTGACGAAAAGAAATCAGGCAACATTCTTATCCTACGCGGTCAGATCGAGATCCTCCCACCCGACCGCACCACCGTCTCCTACGAATTCCTCTCCCAGCTCGTCGGAGATTACCTCCTCACGTCCTGTCCTGACGTGGACGTCTCTGCCGCCCTGTCCATCATGCCCAGTACAACCAGTCAGTCTCTCTCATCCCATCCACTCCCCCTCTTCCCTCACGTGAACACCCGTAGAGGGTCTCGATCTCAATCCCCAATTCACCAGCACTACCGCCTTTTCACCCGCCTCCGACGCAGGCGAACTCGCCCTCTTTTCTCAAGCGGGCATACAGCTCGTTCATGGATGGCTCGTCGATCCGGGGAGCCCTGAGGCAGAGGTCATGTCCCAAATTCGGGATTATGACACCGCGGTGACGTTGATCGCCGACGCGGATTATATCACTCATGGGCGGTTGCTGGGCGGGCATGGGCACGGAAATGGGTGTATTGAAGAGAAGGACTCGGGCGGTGGACACGAGGGGTATGCAGAGGCAGGTCCGAGTAACGCAGTTGCAGGCCCGAGTTCAGGCGCTCGTCAGAGTCAACTATACTCGAACACGCAACGACGCAAGATCGAGCAAGCCATCGTCGCACAACAGTTTTTGGACGCGACAAAGTCCCAGCTGACGTATCACGGTTTATTTCAGCTCGCGTCGACGATTCAACCTGGTTCGCTCGTCGCACTCTTTCGCAATGCCCATCTCTCTGTCGTGTACAAGTCCCCAGGCGGTGCGCCAGGTCCTGGTACTGGCGCCATCACCCCACAGCTCGTTCCCGATTCTGAATCCAAATCCGACGCGGACGACACCAACTCTCCTGCCGTCAATACCGACGTCCCCGTCCCCGCCGACGCCCATCCAAAGTCACCCGAGCCCACATTCCAGGATTCGGCCCTCTACACGCTCGTCACAGACGACGTCTTCCTCCACGAACCAAGCATCGTCTGGGAACGTCTCGAGGACGTCGACGGCGGCTCTTCCTGGTTCGTCGATTCCGATTTCCACCGTTCCGTACCCATCGGCGGAGACGTGGCAGGTCAGACGGCTGAAGGCGCGTTGAGGCGATTGGAGCTCGAAGCGGGCTTGGTCGTCGATCCCCTCGAGTGAGTCCTTATTTCTTTTGGTTTGTCACGCGGGGCTGACACGGATTGGGACAGTCAAGCCCTCGCGAGACAGATGCAAGCTGAAGAAGACGCACGCGCACACGAACTGTACAAGCAACGTCGACAAGCTCTCGAACGACGGCGCACCGAAGAGGAACGCCGACGACGGGAGACCGTAACCAACAAAAGCTCCGGCAAGGGCAAGAAAGGCAAAAACTGTCTGATCATGTAGACGTCCCGACTGATGCATCGATGTGCATCGATGACGCAATTGGATTACGCCTTTGAGAACCTGGGGTTGGCTTTGCGAAGCTTGTTCAATTTTTAGTTTTGGGTTCGAGAGCTGTTACGACGGATGCGGAACTGCGTGGGCGTCTCTATCGAGGTCGTATGTAGGGGATATGACGTTGCTTGGTATACCACGTTGGCGAATCGATGCATCATCGGACGTTGGGGTTCTCTATCGAAGCTCAGGGAGGGTGAAACGTGGACGATTGTATTACAGACGTCGAAGGCATGCGCAAAGGAAGTAAAACGCGTGTCTATCGAAGCACAGAACGCAGGTGAAACAAGGGTGTCGAGGTTATTTCCATGCACCTGTGACTCAAGGGCTCGAGAGAAGGTCATCTGAAGAAGATACACGTCGATTCCAGGGAAAGACGTGACACATCTTTCGTGGCAGGAAACGACACTCGTCTCTGGTCTGGGCGAACGCCACCACGTCAATGTGACGACGCCATTGACGCCGGGGCGGGCGATCTCCGTCAACCCTACACAGTCCGTTCGCGGGAAGAAGAGACATGGCAAAAACAAACAAACAATGGGCGCCGTGTTCGTCATCTGGACGAACGCACGCGTACGAGACTCGCGCTTGGCGCGACGGCGACGGATCCCCGGAACCGCAGTACGGCCCATCATCCGTTCGATCACCTCTATCGAGGCACCGAGTCTGTTCTCGCATCGCGGGAAGACATCGGTGAAACAATGGGCGCTGGATGGACGTGAGGATAGCACGGCGTGAACGTACTTTTATTTTATTTTATTTAAAAAACGACAACGATGGACTGTTGCGATCGGTGCGGAACAGCGTGGGCGCCACGCGTCCATGATTCGTGAGCGTTGGTGCATCGCGGGAACAGGTGGGTGAAACAAAAGTTTTCAAGGGTACTTACTGTCTGTCATTGGATGAACACGACGTGAGGATAGGACGGACTTGGAGAAACATGATGCTTGCGACCGATACGGACTCGGAACCGAGACGTGCGCCACCATCAATGATATTCATGAGCGTGGTGTATCGCGGGAAGACGCCGGTGAAACACAAAAAGGAATGCTCTTCGTCATTGGACGAGAACACGACGTGAGGATAGGACGGACTGGACACACGCAATGTGCTTCCACTGTTGCGACCGACACGGAGTCGACCATCAATGATATCCATGAGCGTGGTGCATCGCGGGAAGAGGTCGGTGAAACAAAAAGATGCTGCTCGTCATTGGACGAGAAGAACACGGCGTGAGGATAGGCGAGGCGTATTACCTCTGTTGCGATCGATACGGAACCCCGGAGCGCGCTATGATTCGTGAGAACAGGCATGCTTTCGAGACGAATATTAACATTAGACGACTCGGACGGGAGATCTCCGCCGAACAACTCGACATGGGTTCGCGGGAAGAGGCTGAAACAAAGGGGCCAATCTCGTGATTCGACCAGCGCGCAGTTGCGTAAGATAAAAAGACCGTTCATATACGCTCGCGTTAGCCTAAATCGGTGAATTGGTCCGACGAAGGGAGAGCGGGCGGACGATCGTGGGCGCATGACTGTGGAAAAAGGGTTACATCATGGGAAAATGAATCGTTGGACGTGATATGTGGGCGCGCGGCGCAAGTAGGTAACGAGAAATAGTGCATTCGGTGCTTATCAAAGGAAATGCGTCGACGTCGACGAAGAAGGAACGCCATGTGACACGGGTCTCGAACCAGTGCGGCGCTGGTGGGGCTTTCCCCCTCCTCCCCTTCGTTCTGTGAGATAGTCCGATGCGACGGAGAATACAACTACTCGTTAGAGTGCGACCACGACGGGGCCGTGCTTGCTGCGCGGGAGAGCCCGTCGGGCGGCCCCGAACTATCATGTCACTCCGATCAGCAAACGTGTGGCACGGAACTAACCCAATCACATCTCCGCGGGACACGCGGCCTTTGGAGGCGCTTGGCCGTCTAGTGGACGATGGACGGGTCGAGCGAGCAACCTGTGTGGCGGAGGCCGTGGATGGTACAGGCCACAAGCAAGAACAGACACGCTCGGACACGATCGTGGAGTCGAGATGAAGCGAGTTCCTCGTTCACCTTCCAGACGACGCTATCAGCAAATGCCCATACCAGGGTGATATGTGATTCGCCCGAGAGTGGGGCTTACCTTGCAAACATAGTGCCATCCCACGTGATGTAATCATCTCGGCAAGATTGGGTAAGGAACAGAGGTCCCCACTCACTTTCTTTAATCCACTCCGAGTCGGGTCAAGTCCCAGACAGACCGGCCCGAGTGGCGAATCACGACTTGTCACGGCGTGATTACCGTTGGGCGGACCCGAGCAACAAACCGAGATACATAGATAAGGACTAGAACAGACTAGAACGTGTGAGAAGCGGGAAAGAGACGATAAGAACAAGGTTCGCTGATGTGTCGCAGCATCGCGCACAGCCCTTGTGTGAGAAGCGCCCCAACGGCGTCGCATTGGGCGCGCATTAATTCGATGAGTGTCGACGTTTGGATCATCCTGTCTAGTGCCAATGACCTATGGTCATGTTGGATGATAACAGCACAGTAATGACAGGGCCTTGTGAGAGGTTCTTGATCAGTCGTCGTTCGAGTCAATTTCCAGAACGCCGCAGTAACATCATCGGTGCCAAGTTCACCAACGTGATGGCCAGGCGTGTAATGAGCGTTCGCGCAGTGTAAGTTTCAAGGAAATGATAGGTTCGAGTGAGAAGTCGCACCTTGACCGCAATTGAGAGGATTTTGTTGGCCAGCGCCAACGTATATTGAACTTGATGTGACGCCGAAACGAATCCGTATTACGACTTTGGATAATCAGCGTCATTAGAAAGCACCAATAGCATTTTGAGGCACATAGATACGTCAATAAAAATGATTGGACGATTGGATCACTGGGAAAGGGTGTGATCATTCCTACAAATTATGGGCCAACGCTTTTCGCATCGTTCGGAGTAGGTTTAGCGGCTCAGGCTTTTCTCCTTATATAGATGTCGATTGTTGGAACGACGACTCGAAGGTGACCGAGTAGAGGGATGTAACTGACTCCAGTCGAGCGATACGAGACTGGAAAAAGTACCTGAGGGGGTGTAAGGAACTAGTCCAAGTGAGTAGATGTATGTGAAAGGAGTCGTGGCTTACCTCTAGTCGAGTCATGCGAGACTGGGGGAAAGAGGTAGCGGCGCAGCATAGTGTCCGAATAAGGAAAAGTAAGAGTGTGACGCAACTACTAAGCCTGAGGCTGAGCGCTGAATCTCCAACATTGATATGCTCCTGACATCTCCCGCCCCGTTCACTGACCGTCATCACCATAATGACTCGATGCATCAGGACCAACACCCTAGTGTGATAATGCCTTATAATATATTACCATATTTTAAAAAAAATGATAAGTTGCTTATAAGCCCTGGTAATACCTTACAAGGCATTATAGTGCTAGGGTGTTGGTCCTGATGTGATCTCAAACTATGTCGTAGACTGAAATTATATACCTTGATCAGGTGTTACTACTATCATAGGCGTAAGATGGATTATGGCCGCAGAATTGCCTTGTAATGAAGCTTAGGCACATGAATAATAGATTAAGCAACATCGATACGCCATCGACCCGGACGGTGACGGTGCGAAAGTGCCGTGCACCAAGGAGCACGGTAAGGGTGGCACATTGGGGCACGCGGAGGCACTGGCAGTAGCGTCAGCGCCGACTACACGGGACGGGATCCGCGCAGACCGGGTCTCGACGAGTAGCGCTGTCATGCTGTGTCGCGAGGAACCAGGGTTGCGCCAAGGCACAGAAGATAGCCACGAATGATCCATATAAGGGCATAGTTATAATCGGTGGTGAATTTTAAGGCCAAAGTAGGTACAAGGGGTAGGTTGGCATCCACCAACACAACTTCCGCTCGTAGAACAGGCACAACTCTTGGGATACTGATACCCGGAGTTTGAATTCGCTGGGCGGTCCTGTTCCCATCCGGACTGATATGCGCTGCACCATATCGACGGCGGGGATTCGACGCCCTCTCATCCTTCGGCGTCTCCACAGCGATGAGTTCAAACGCCTTTCCTGTTGGAACGTTATTTTTTTCTGCACTTGCTGCGGTGGCTTCTTTCTCACTCTGGAAGATCCTCTTAATTATTTGGTATCGGCCGTCGTACAAGTCTCCTCTTCGTCACCTGCGTGGACCGAGAAGAACGAGTTTGGTTCTTGGGAATTTTTCTGAAGTCAGGAAGGATGTAGGTTGATGCTCATGGGTGTCCGTCTTAAAGTGATCTAACAATCCCTTTAGGAGAATGGTGTGCTCATTGAAAGGTGGGTGAAGGAGTACGGCAACACTATGAAATTCAAGGGGTTCTTCAATGTCTGTTCTTTTCTTCCAAATTACAGATCATAAACCGATTTAATGTTGTGCTTGATACCTAGAAAAACCAACTGTTGACCGTAGATACGCGCGCCGTCCATCATGTCTTCACGCACCCCGATGTTTACCAGAAGTCACCACCTACCAGACATGCCTTGGGACAGATATTCGGGGAAGGTGAGGCAGTCCTTACTCCACCTCAGATAATGCAGTTGACCACTGGCGTGGCAGGACTTCTCGTCATGGAAGGCACACAGCATCGGCAGCAGGTATGTATCAATTTTGACGACGACGACGACTGAATTTTCTATGAACAGAGACGTGTAATGGTACATTACTTAGATGGCATTGAAAGTTTATGGTCAGCTTGACTCAACCACGTCCAGAACCCCGCGTTTGGTCCGATGCAGATTCGGGCGCTCACAGAGACTTTCTTCGAAAAGGCCATCCAAGTGCATATCATCCTTCTCTTTGAGTCCCTCAGGTACTAATAAAACTGCGCTAGCTTCGTGATTTATGGTCTTGCGAAATCGCCAATGATCCTGCTGCAACGATCACTGGTGCACTTATCGATGTTGCACCCTGGCTGAGCAGGGTGACGCTTGACATCATCGGCCTTACAGGTATATATGATTGTTATGCGAATGAGTGAACGTTATCGAGGACGAACAGGATTCAACTACGACTTCGACGCGCTCGGATCAAGTGTACAGCCAAATGAACTGGGTGAGGCGTTCGCGACCATGTTCTTAGCAGCTCAAGGCGTCACCATATTCGACGTACTTCGGGTGATAATCCCTGTCTTGCGTCTCATCGCAAGTGTCATTCCTTCTTCACTCGGGGTTGACATGTTTACGGATATGGTCCACAGCCCAACGCCAAGGCTCGTAAACTGGAAGCCGCCCAGCGTACCATGACACGAATTGGCATGGAATTGCTCGCGAGCGCGAAAGCAGCCGCGCTAGCCAGTTCCACAGAGAATGGAGGGATCGAAAAACATAGTCTGCGTGGTAGGGATTTATTGTCATTGCTAGTCAAGGCAAACATGGCCACCGACATTCCTGAAAGCCAGAAGCTGTCCGACAAAGATGTTATAGCACGTGCGTTTCACTTGGTGTATCTTTTTCTCCACATGATCTCTAAGGATGTTATAAAGAGGTGCCTACGTTTCTTGTCGCAGGACATGAAACGACGAGGTACGACATTACACACTATTATTGTATGTGGGCCCAAGAAATGCTGCGATAGTACTACGATCACGTGGGCGTTATTTGCCTTGGCCCAAGCACCCGAAGTTCAAAAGAAACTCCGGCTTGAGCTCCTCTCTGTTGGTACAGATACGCCATTGATGGACGAACTCATGGCACTTCCTTACCTCGACGCAGTCCTGAGGGAGACACTTCGTCTGTACCCACCCATTCGAAGCACTGCACGATTAGCAACGAAGGACGACGTACTGCCTGTCAGGAAGCCATATATGGACAAATACGGCGTTGTCCACGACACTATCGCGTATGTCACACTTATCTCTGCGTAAGTGACGATAAGAAACCCAGGTGACGAACAGGATCGCCAAAGGCGACGCGGTCACTATACCAATCCAAACGATAAACCAATCCGAAGAACTATGGGGACCTGATGCTCACGAGTTCAAGTACGTCGTTCACGTCCGTTCCTTGAACAGAACGGTCTGTCACGAGCGTACCACAGTCCAGAACGATGGAACAACGTCTCCGAGGCTGCCTCCCAGGTTCCGGGGGTTTGGGGTCACTTGATGTCCTTCATCGGCGGGCCGCGCGCATGCATAGGTTTTCGGTTTTCGCTTGTGGAGTACGTCACGTCCTCCTAGAGCATGAGAGCGTGATGACTGACTGAAATGCAGGACCAAGGCGATCATGTTTTCACTCCTCCGCACGTTCGAGTTTGAGCTTGCCATGCCCGCGAGCCAGATCAAAAGCAAGACATTCCTCGCACAGCGTCCTGTTCTGGAGGGTGATCCCTCGAACGAGTGTCGGCTCCCGTTACTAGTAAAGCCGTATAAGAGAACCTGAGGATGAGGATCGGAATTTGACCCTCGCATCAAACACCTCAAGACTTCGTTCCTTGTCCCTCTTCTTATATCCAATTGAATCTATGCCTTTCTTGCTTGTATCGTTTATGTAATTGACGCTTGTTGGATGTTGTACCAGTAATTACTATACAGCCCAGCGCGGGGCGCGTTTCGTCGATGATGTTCGAGTGACAATGCAGTGGGTAGCTAGCTTGACAACGCCGAGTGCGTTGATGAAATAGAAAAGATGAAGACAAAGATTGTTGGAGAACAGCCCGTCTATTAGTACAATATTTAGCTTCGTACGGTACGTTTCCTTATTTGGACAACGCTGTTGGGTTTACGCGTCGCGCCCACTCCCGCTTTCTTCCAGTCTCGTACTACCACTCGACTGGAGGTAAGCCTCGGCTACATACGTTTCTGTCTACCATACTGACATAGACTAGTATTTATTTCTAGGTAGATATCTCGTCCAGTCTCGTACCACTCGACTGGAGTATTCACTATTTCTGTCTAGCACACCCGGTTTCAACAAAGATGACATGGGTGCCAAGGACGATTGGCACTGACATCATCTACTCGTGACAAGAGTATTGCCGCGCGCTCAGCAAAATTGGCCAAAGTAGTGCGCTCCCTCTCGAAAAATGTAGAAAAGCTGTGCATTTGGCCCCTATAAACCCGCTGCCGCTCCTCGGATCGATGCTTGGATGCCCGCCGACTGAAGTCAGCGATGATATCTCAAGATCTCACGAATAAAAAATGAGAGTCCTTTTATGGCATAGGGTTAGCAATAGAGCATAGGGCATAAGGCATGCGAGACATACGTCGAGTGTCTGAATGGAAGGGAATTGAGATGAAAACGAGCGGTGTCCATGGCTGAGTCAAGGATATCGGTTGGACGAAACGAACAAGGGGCAATATCCGTCAGTGTTGACTCCGGATATTCTGACCTCGAAGTCCGTGTGGCCGCTCAAAGCCACCCCAAGCTGTTCTTCCCACTATTTGTCATTACCGTAACACGATGTCTGCAGCCGTGTTCGATATCATCTTTGCCGGAGGTGAGCTTATTTGTACTTTTGCTGGCGTGCGCTTTCTCACTCACCACTAGGCGGGACGACTGCGTGTGTCGTCGCAGGAAGATTGGCTGCTGCCGATCCCTCCCTTAAGATCCTCATCGTTGAAAGTGGCCAGCACTCTCGCGACGTTCCCATACATGTCCAGCCCTGCAGGTACCTCGAGAACCTCACACCAACGAGCACTACCCTTTCCTTTCATGTTGCTAAACCGAGTCCCCACCTCAACGAGCGTGCCGTTGTCGTTCCGTGCGGCAGATGCGTGGGCGGTGGTTCCGCTGTCAATGGTAAGTCATTATCTGATACATGTCCTTTATCTTGTTCCCTCAACATAGGACCTTGATACAGTCATGCTGTACGTACGAGGCGCCGCATCGGACTACGATGATTGGCATGCATTAGGGAACGATGGGTGGAGCTTCGCCGAACTTCTTCCCTATATTAGAAAGGTAAATACATCGTCAGGACTTCGTGAAGAAACGTATTCACAATCAACTGTGACAGCTCGAAACGTTCGTGCCCATATCGGGCAGACCCACCCACGGTGACTCGGGACCCATCAAAGTATCTGCGGGCGGGGCAGATCTTGAGATTGGAAAGCAAATCCTGGACGTGGCTAAGGAATACGATCCGGACCGTCAGCAGGTCGATGATAGCAATGATTTCAAGACTCCAAATGCATACAGTGTGAGTATTTCTATTTGACCCATAGGTGGTGGACTCACCTATTTTTTTTCCCTCTAGCGGGCTTACAAGTAAGTGTTGGGTAAAAGAAAGAAAGACATTCGCAAGCCAATCTTCCATTGAATGAAGATATATTGACCCTGTGACTGGGAAGCGCTGCGATGCTGCTTCCAGATACCTTTACCCGAATTCTGGGAATCCGAACTTGACCATTTTGGTTGGGAAACGAGTCAAGCGCGTCGTCATCGAGTATGTCGCAATGTGTTATACCAGAAGTATCATTTGTAAATCGATTCATGCTGATGGCAGGAACGGACGCGCGGTTGGTATCGAGTACACGACAGATGCGGCCAGTGGCGAACTCGCTGACGCTCGGGCCAGCAAGTTGGTTGTTGTTTCTGCTGGAGCCTTTGGTTCCCCATCCATTCTGGAAAGGTCAGGGATTGGTGCTCCGTCCGTACTCGAGAAGCACAACATTCCTGTCCTAGTTGATCTGCCAGGCGTCGGGAGAAATTATCAGGGTATGTTCAGTACCACAAGAGTCTTTGTTCTAGGAAAACACGGACTATGTTACAGACCATCTGGGGATTTTTCCACCATTCTACGCAACGGACGAGACTGAAACGATGGACGACGTTTGGAGTGACCCAGGGGCGATCGTCGGTAAGTAGACCATTCAAGCGTGTCATTCTGAGCTGTGTACGATGTCGACATCATTGTTAGCACGGCTTCCAGAATGGGAGAGAACTGGAACTGGGAAGATTGCTCACAAGTACGTCATTATGTTTCCGCCCTTTCATGGGTTGCTGAGTGTTTTTTTATCAGCGGGATTGAAGCCATAGTCAAAGTACGCCCGACGCCAACACAACTATCATCCGCTGGGCCCGCACTGCAATCGCGCTGGGAAACCTTCTTTCAGAACAGTCCCGACAAGGCATTGGGTATGATTGCACCATTTTCCGGGTGAGTCACTATTAGATTCTTGGCTGGTGATTCACTCACATTGTCTATGTTTCACT
Source organism: Porphyrellus cyaneotinctus (assembly GCA_038091315.1). Classification (NCBI taxonomy): domain Eukaryota; kingdom Fungi; phylum Basidiomycota; class Agaricomycetes; order Boletales; family Boletaceae; genus Porphyrellus; species Porphyrellus cyaneotinctus. The sequence continues at coordinate 11,186 of JBBPOF010000231.1, read as the reverse complement.
AGTTTTCCATTGGACCCCGGTCACGCAGCGTTAGTTGGTCGAAAAATCTTTTCGATGATCTACTATCTTGTAAGGAAGCACCACTACTCTGGGTCTCATCTCTCGGTCTGATATATTGGTATCAAGACCTACCCAGACTCGATTGGTAGTGTGCACATCACGTCTGGCGAAGATGCGAATGCACCCCTGGAATTCAACCCTGACTATTGCTCCAAGTATGCCTTGCACAGACGTTTTTTCTCCTTGCTGTGCGCTGTGCTTATGACAATATCACTAGACTCTGCGACGTCGCAGGACTCACATTACTGTATAAAATGAGTCGCGAACTCGCGAGGCGTATCCCGGCCTATCGAGGAGAAGCGGCCGCTTATCATCCCGAGTTTCCTCCTGGCAGTCCTGCTGCTTGCAGAGACATGGATATACCGGTGCTGGTGGATGCTCCGGACATTGTTTACTCCTCTGCGGACGATGGGGCCATCGAGAAATTCACTCGCGATCAGGGTGAGTTGTTCTTCATGACCATTCTCGTTTTTCTTGCTGAAACCTTGTTTGTGTGATTGTAGTATCTACCGCCTGGCACTCGGTCAGTCACGTATGATCTTTTCCTCGGATATCATTGAAGGACGCCTTGATGTAGCTCGGAACGTGTGCCATGAAACCCCGTGATCAAGGTGGAGTGGTCGATCCGCATCTGAACGTGTACGGCGTGAAAGGACTCAAGGTCGCAGGTATAGAATGTCCTTGTGCACCTTCTCTCTTTTGTCCTCACGGCCAGCCCCCAGACTTATCCATCTGCCCAACCAACGTAGGAAACGTACGTGACACTCTTGCACGACCTCATGGTCATTATTCACTTATTTTTACGTGCAGAATACATACTCCACTGCGCTGATGGTCGGGGAGAAGGCTGCGGCCATTATCATGGGGGAACTGGGAGTCACTCTGCAGGGACTATAGATGACGCAGAGGTGCTATTGGTACGTCTCGCCTGGTCCGTAGTATTCCATCGCCGTGTAAAACTAGTGATTGTGTTCCGAGACCGCTGGACCTGCCACATCTTCAGTGAGCAAGAAACCAACTACCTCGTGAAGTCGGGCGTAATCCAGTTTTAAGATTTCAAGACTGAGCAGGGGCCACTGAGTGCGACGCCAAAGATGAAAATAACATAGTCTACTTGTAGTACTAGCTGATAACCATACAGTAACAGAGTCTTAGGCCATGTCCTGTGAAGTGCAGCGTTAGCAGTAGGTGAATTATCGACGAAAGTATTGGCTTCTTCATCCGCTTGCCTTTCTTCTGGGTTATCTAACACCGTAACAGTGACTATGCCAGATAGCACCCTGACATGGAACCCCGCGAACGTGCTGCTCGCCTGGGACAAAATTCCAACTGGGGGATGGCAAGCTTTACTTATTGATGTGGTGGCGATTATTCCTATAGTTACGCTAACCCCCCGATCTACCTTGATTCTGCGGGCGCACGCAATGTTCGACGTGAATTTGAGAGTGGTATTGACTCGACGTTCGGCTTGTCCACGTTATCTGCCTGTGGCACGAGCAGAACGAGGGAGTAGAATATGAAGAGACGAGCAGAGACTAGCATAACTTTGGCATGGACGTCCACGTACGATGGACTTTAGAACCGATGACCCTTGTTGGATAGGCCCTCGCTAGAACCCAATGATTCATATGATGTAATGGACATGAATGACGATGCCTGAGAGGATGAAGCGTAGAAACATATCCCAGCTCACAACTCGATCGTCTCCTTTGCTTTGAATTTCCTATTCGACCGATCCGCAGAGCGGAAACAAAACTGGTTTCCGTACAGATCAAACTCAATGTAGGGTTTATCGAGCACGGTCCACAGCGTGTTCGTGTCTTGTTGTTCTTGTTGCTGTGGCGCCTGTGAGGTATCCCGCACGGTAGTCGACGAAGAGAGGGTCGAGTAAAGTGGAACGGCGAGCGCAAAGATGGAGTTTTCCTTCGGAGCGACTGAGGATCGACGATGTAAGCGGGACGAGGAACGGGCGAGGGTAGAGCGTACGTTTCAATTGGTTCTTTCGTGTGATGAGCTTGAAAGCGTTCTCTGTCTCGTGAAGGACGATTCCAGAGAGACCGACAAGACACGGATTCCGACTTTGGCGGACTACAGTTCAGGAGAGACAGTAGTTGTTCATGAGGGAAACAAGCCGAGTACACGTATCGCTCACCGGTAAGCAATGCCCCATTCAGATCTGCCTTAACCAGTTTCGCGTGCATGGAAGAGGCACTTGGCATCTTACGTTCATGCGAAGACGAAGATGTATCAGGAACACCCAGTCCTAATAGCTCCGACATATACCCCATCCAAAGTCGATGCAGGGGCACGAACAGCTCAAACCTGTTCAACGCAAGACCCATGCTCAATCAATACGACCAGGGCACGCAGCGAGTACTATACCTCGTCGCATGTTTCTCCAACTTCCAAAGCCCTTTGGATTCAGCGGCGTTTCGTCCCAACGGTCTGAGCTTCTTGCGGTCTTTTTCGGCTTGTATGCGCGCTTGCTTCGCGAGTCTTTCTTTCTTGGCTCTGCTTTCTCGTGCAGGGTTTTCAAGGAGTATGTGTCGGTCCTTGACACGGCTCTCGTATACGCCAGCAGGGTCGGATGATAGCGTCAGCGCCTGTTGAACATAGGTCAACGTGAAAGGTGCATCCGTGGTTAGCTTGAGGCGCTGATTCTACGCAACGATGAGCCACTCTGGTTTGTATCGGGATTTCATACGGACCCTGCCATCAGTGATTCGTTTGTATGGATCCACAACGTCTTTTTGGTTCGCAGTCATTTAAGAAGCATCTCTTCTCAAATCCCAGTCACGTGCATGGACGTTGTTTACCAAAGCCTTTAGAAACAAATAACGAAGTTCCAAAAAAGGCGTCAACTTGAACTAAATAATGAACGACCAGCGGTGTGGTCATAGTAGTGGGGGAAAACAATGTGCCACTGGTATACGAAGTTCGTTTTATCCTTAAAGACGAGATCCACCAGCGGTCTCTACGACGATAAGCCCGATTCTACCATCGCGCCGTTAGCAGGACCAAGATGTCGACTGAATGCGTCACTTGCTTACCATGAATATATCTGTTACACCGGAGACACACGCGACCATACATCGATGTAGCCCTCGCACAGGGGATAGCTACCGGTCGGTGAAGAGATCAGGAAGGTCTTTCATGTCCAAGAGAATTACCCCAGCCTCCTCAAGCTCAGCCTCGATTTCAGCTTCGACTTCATGAGCTTTGGTCACGCTACCGCCGTTCCAAATCTCGTTACGATCGTAGGTAGCATGAGCTTCCCTGATCAGAATCACCTCGTTCCCTCGATCTAGCGCGGCACTACATGTCGCACGCACGCAATAATCGCTCTGCATGCCAACGACGATGATCTCGGCGTTTGATGGGATTAAATCCCCTAGTTTAGTGCCTGCGAAGGCATTGTTTTTCCTCTTGTCGACGATGGGTTCGTGTGAGAGTGGTGAGAAGTAGAGTTGCCAACCCAGCGTGTTTGGCGCGTCGGGATCGCTGAGTTCGCCGTTGTTGCGAACGTGTATGACACGTGGGGGATCCTTTTCTGAGCGTGCCTTTGAAAGAACCTTCTGGATATTTTGACGAACAGAATGCGTTGAAGGTACACTGCCATGTTTGGGTTCCCTCAAGTGGTTCACTTGGACGTCTATGAGGAGAAGTACACGACGAGGGAAACATGGTGGGTGTTGGCTGGGAGACATGAGGATCAAGAGGGACGAGAGGAAAAATGAAAGGGAAATCGCAGGCTTGTTTGAAAGCAGACACTCCCGCAATATATTATACCTATGCCAGAGCCTCGAAAGATGGGAACCTTATTTGACGTTATTTGCACTTCATTTAGCAATGACGTCACGGCTATGAAACGACAAGCCGCGAATTGTGGGGCCAATTGGTAATCGCGTAGGTCTTCCAATGTGACATTAGACAGTCCCTGTTAGTCTTGAGGTTATGTCACAGTCAGATAGAAGTGACGCCGTGGTCCTCTCCGTCCGTTTCGTTGTCCCTAGGGCTGTAAGCTGTCCCTGAGACTCAGCGTTCAGCATCGCAAACTCCACCATCTGCCAAACGCACCCTGATCAGTGCCTGAATGAGGAACGCATCAATCAGTTTACCTCCGACATTATGAATCATATTACTTCTGGGCCAACACTGATATCCGACTCTGTGAAGTTTCACAGTAGTCGAAGGATCGAACTTCCTTCGCATCACTATATCCGGCACCTGTGTTAGACATGTCATAAGACATAAGACGATGCTAATTCCAATTCTCGCTCCACTATTCAATGGCATAGGATTGCTTCCTTTCTACTTTGATGTGACAAATCGTTTCACAGAAGTCGTTTCCCTCAAGCCGCGGCAAATACGTCTGCAAACTCACCGCCGGACACCATATCGGTGACCACATCCAGTCCTCCAACAAACTCCCCTTTAACGATGAACTGCGGATAAGTAGGCCACTCGTTCAATTTCTTCAATCCTATCATCATCGGATGAGTTGTTAGACATGCCAAAAGATGATTTTGCATCACCTTGTCTAACCGCCTCATCTTCGAGTATGTCAAAGTGCGTAAATGCCACGTTTTGTTCTCGCAAAAGGTTGACTGCCTTCTTTGAGAAGCCGCAACGAGGGGTGTTGGGCTCTCCTTTCATAAAAAGAACCACCGGGCTTTGCTCCATGATACGACGCATGCGTACCGCCAGCTCTTCTTCGGATTCTCCTTCCTTTTCAGCCTGGCCATTAGGTTTTGGGCCCTTGTCGAGGTGTTTGTTGACCAGATCAGCCACTTTCTGTGCATCTGCACCGCTGACTCGGTCAAGCAGCTCGTGACCCTTGAGAGGAAACACAAAAAAACGACAGGTGATGTGAGCCTCGTAACCTAGGTTCTAAACTTACCCTGAGAAGGAGGATTGCAGGAACAGCCTTGATATCAAATGACTCTGAGATGTCCGCCTGTTCTTCCGCCTCAACCTATTCAGCAACACACAGCCAAGAGAAGCATCGTATCAGTCGGCGCAGTGTCGAAAGCGACGTGAGGTACATTACCTGTAAGACCAGAAGGTCAGGGTGTTTCTTGGCGAGCTCTTCCACAACTTCGTTCATCTGTTTGCACGGCCCTACCCATGGAGCCCAGAAACTGATCAGAGAGACCCGTTTCAAATCGACGGACAAGAGTTCTTTGAAATGCTCGGAAGAAGTAATGGTGTAAAAGTTGGTGCTTGACATGGCGCGTGCGGTGGCCAGGGAGAAAAGAAGTCGAATTCTTTGCAATAGCACGGTAATGTGGAGCTCAGTATGCGGGAAATGGTTTTTGGTGCAGGTAGCTGGCTGAGGGACTCTGGGAACATTCCGAGTCGCGCTGTGCTTATCTGATTACGGTTGGTTGCAAAGAGTGTGCTGACTCATACTCGGCGATGTTCGGCGATAAGGTTATGCGTGCTCACCGTCTCCGATCACTTATACTTGAGGTTGGCTGGGCCTACTGCGCTGCCCTGAACGGTTTGCGTATGCCATATGTAATTATAACTTGAAGTCGTTGCAACTTCGCCATCACCCATGTAGAACAACGATTCAAATTCATATTTCTCCCGAACGAAATTCGGGTAAACTGTCAGTTGAACGTGGAGCTTCTGATTACTCCCACTGCCGGAATTCGGATCCACACCGTAATGGTCAAGGAGAATTGATGTTCGCCTCAAGTACCTTCGATCAATTTCCGGCTCCGCCGATGATAGTGAAGGGTTTGCGGCTCTTACCAGCCCCTCACCGCATGTTTCTCCGCTACAACACCATCGTTCGACCATTCTGTCCACTCCACAATTTGCTCCTCCGGCGGAAAGCATACATTAATTCCAAAACTGTCACAAACTTCGAGGCCGGCTAGCTCAGTTGGTTAGAGCGTCGTGCTAATAACGCGAAGGTCCTGGGTTCGACCCCCATGCTGGCCATATGTTTTCCTTTTTCCAGTTCATGTTCACACGGTTTTTCGGTGCCCTCTTTCAGAAGCACACCTTATGCGAAGGATGATATCAGAACTGCATGAAGATTCCCCAACTGTTGCACTAGTTTTAGCTTCGATGCCAGCATAGCCAGCAATTAAAGGTCAGACGGCGAGGCTGGAGCAAGGAAGGTCCGGGATCGCGAATCATCGATCATCTTTTAAGTCAAAGCTTAATCCTCAGATTCGGCCCAGTTGCGGCCCGACCTACCGCCGGTGAGTACACATGGCATTTCCGTGATATAATACGAGGAATTTGAAGCAAAGAAACAGAGTCGCTGCGAGCGGGTAAAATGCGACCACCTGATTGCACGCCACCTGGCCACGAGATGAATGGGCATGCAGCGTTCGCGGCCTCCTCCCTCCGTCTCCTCCCTGATCTCCCTATCGTGGACCCAGGCACATTCACGAAGGTCAGAACCTCTCTATCGTTTCCTGTGCAATTCTCGTTCATGCGGGCCCGCGTTCTAGTCACCTCTCTCTGATGGTGATCATGACAATGACGTGATCGTTAATCCCGTACAGCAACGTTCTCCACTATCCGTAGGGAAATTAGGTCTAGTTTCCGGCGTCTTGATCGTGCCTCCGTCGAGACCGTGAGGACCCAATGTTCTCCCCCGAATGTTCTGGAAGGACAGTGATCGGGGGCACACGGGTCGACTCCTCTCGACATGAGTCAGTCGCCTGTTAACGACAACAGAAGTCTCAACGACCAAGCATGCCATACATATGATGCGCCTCCGCGGAGATTAGTAGGTTGGCAGGTTGACCCAGCTTTCCGCTATGCAGAAGGGCCGCCCGACGGTGATCACGCCGTTTATTTCTCATTCCGAGTCTACGTTCTCGCCAAGTGCCCTGAAAGACTCCGCTCTTGCCTCACTTGTCTTCTCTGGCGCCGTGGCCAGGCTCTTACTACATTGATCCGTCTGGGACAGTCTTCCGTCACCGTTGATATTCAATTCCATTTCCCAGACGAGTCACGTTCTCAGGCTCCCGCCTGTCCGTCCCGGTCTAGACTGGACATGTATGTCCCGATTCCGGACTTCTTTTCAAGTTTCGTTTGCGTCATGTATTGCATAAAGATCCCACCCTTGTCTTACCTTCCATTTTCCCCTTGTCTTTCGCTTACAAGTATAGATCGCCACACAAGACATGCTCTAGAATCACGCTCAGTGCCGCGGTGCGGCACTTCGAGAAGGGAAGCGGGCGGCATTTGTCCTTCGGCTTCGAGCGTGCTTACCACGTGGAACGAGGCCACGTCGACAGTGATGCAGCAACGCCTCGTGAGCCAAATGTCTCATCGCTCCCGCTGAAATCATCCCGCAGGTTAACCCCGTCATCCGTCGTCTGAGAGACGGTCGAGATGCAGTCACGCAGTCACGCGTTACCATAACTAGGCCTCACAGTCGTCCGTCGAGCAATTCATACGTGCTTCGGATCTGTTGTTCCTACAAGGGATAGGCATACTAGTAAGAGCAAGGGTGGCTGAACAACGGACATGTCTGCATAGCCAGGTAGATTGGAGGAACGGGAGCGGGCAAGAATGGAGCGAAGAGATACAAAAAAAGAAGATGGACAGGAGCATTGGCTTGGTAGCGAAAAGATGAAAGACTCAAAGAGGATCCCTTGCAAATCCGTTGGGTGTCTAAAAGTCTTGCAGAAAGTGAGGGAATTTACGAAATCCCAGATCTCGCGACTGTCGGGTGTCGACTGGCGTGCGTCCACCTATGGCATTCATTTCCTCTGTTCGGTTGTTCGCCGTGCTAACGTATTGCCGTCGTTCAGCGTCTACATCGACTTGTGGCGTCGCTCTCACGCCCACGGTGTCCTTCCTCCGAGTCGGTGTCGGTGGTGCTGTTTGTGGCTCCTCCACCTCGACACCAACGGGGTCATTCCTGGCAGCAATAGACATGCGCTGGCTGAGACGAACGAGTCGAGTCGACTGCAGAGGGATTTGAACGAAAGTATCAGAGTGGATATCTGTGCTCGATCGGGCGAGTGTTGATGTTTGCAAAGATATGTGGTGCTTTCTGATCAACAAAATAGGAAATTCGACGATTGTTCTCGTACTACCCCTTCAGGAAAGGGGTTTGACATTCGCGCCGTTGCCGTATTCCCGAGTCCGTTGATGTGGCCTGGACCGCGATCTGTGGCTGGGTCGCGGGAAGTCCTGCGATCACCTGCACTACCACAAAGGCCGTCAATTTTCTGCATGAAAATTGGATTCTTTTGCTCTTTCTTATTCAACTTGAATCAACTGTGCAAGTCCCCTCGACGAACCGACAAATCAACTCCCACCAATGTGCAACCATGTTGAGCAAATTGGCTTCACCACCGCCACACCCATATTTTGTGAACGATACTACCTTCTCCACGTGGCGGGCGAAGGAGCAGCTGGCCAGTTTTCCTATCTGATCGTTCTCGAGCGACCTGACACTGTACATAGGCATAGTCCGTTTTGCTTATGATTTGCGGACCGGGGATACTGTCGTGCTGAAATTATCATGCAACGTTCCACTGGCCCGAAATGAGATCGCAGCGTACGAAGCCCTGGAAAGTATCGGTGGGATACCTCGATTACTCGGCGCCTTTAAGCACTACGGTCACGGTGTACTGTGCTTGGAAAAGTTCGACACCGACTTACATACTGTCAAGCAAGAGTTGGGTGACCTTTCCGTCCCTGCAATATATAGGATTGGATGCCAGATTGTGAGCCACTTTCTTGGTACCGATGCTTTCGTTCACGTACTCGAGTAGGTTCGGACTCTGGAAAAGATCCACGCTGCAGGGTTAATACATCGAGATATCAAACCCTCCAACATCCTGCTCCGACTCGAATCTTTCAATGATATACAGGCTTATTTGAGTGACTTTGGCCTCGCGACACGTTATCTTGATCCGCAGACAGGAATGCACAGGCCACAAAACCCTAGCGCGCTCATTAAAGGAACCCGACAGTTCATGAGCATCGAAGCACATCTTGGCTCCCGTGGGTGTACGGTCGTCTTTGCTGCTGGTTTCCTGAACGTTTCGCAGGTTGTAGTCGGCGCGACGATATAGAGTCTTTGGCCTATACAATGATATACCTCGTTCTTGGATCGCTTCCGTGGCAGCAGGACCAGCTTTCCGATTGCGCCAGGAAAAAATTACTTTTTAAACTCACTCCAGTTTATAATTCGCTCCCATGTGCGCTCCAGCTGTTGCTGTCCTATGCTAGGAATCTGAGGTCCTTATCTACACCGTCCTACTGGTCCAGTCATGTTCTCACAATTCTATTCAGATACGATGAAGCACCTGATTATTCATGCCTCCTAGACCTCTTGGATGAAGCCAATGCATAGGGCCGTTTACTTCCGATCGGTACCATGAAAGGCGTAGTTACATTGTACGCACCCGTACCTCATTTCGTTTGTTTCCTTACTTCGTTTCGCTCTATCTGTGGGCGACGGGGTGCAAAATGCTTTATCCGGTGTCGAATCCTTGGTGTCAGACTAGACGCGGACAGTAGGAACACTTCGCCATGCATGTGAGGGGGTTATATCCATCTACTGAGCATCTCGTATGGTTTCGTAACTCGGGATGATGCACATCATGCAGTCACTTAGTATCGCAAAACTGATTTCTCCAGGTTTCACCAAACCCAGTGGATATCATAGGTCACAGCTGGTTTACTTGGACTTGGTATGGCTGGCTATGTGCAAGTGGTGGTATCCAGTGATCCTGTAGATGGCACCAGCCGGCTATTTACCACATCACAAAAATTGTCCAACTAACATATGCCCATGTATGAGTAAATATCCTCATACGAGGCCTGCAATATATGGTGCCCTGCAAGATGTCTACTTGAGAATGCATGACCATATCTAGGAACTCACTTGTCCGATGGGACTGTACCATTCTCTTTGGTTGACATGAGATCATGCATGATATGAGGGATCAGCCATTCTCATGCACAGCAATACATTGCAGACTATCAGAATGTGATACAGGTGGATAGTACAATATGTTCTCCAGTGGTAGGGATCAGAGTAAGGTACCAGGGGAATGACTCAAAGTAATTGTTGATGTATGAACCAGTGGCAAGGGGGAATGGAAGTGTGTTGAAATCTAGCTGCAGTTACTTTGTACCAAGGAGATTGACCACCCCTGCTTGCTTTTGGTGCAATTGAATGAGTGGTGACCCTGACTGGGCCTGTTTTTCTGCATACAAAGTATGAGACTGACAAGTATGGCAGGGTCTGAGATAGACAGGGTGGAAGTTTGGTTGAGGATATCAACAAAGCCTAAGGTAGATAGGATGGTAGTTTGACTGACAAGATCAACAGGGCCTGAGGTAGGTAGGATGGTGGTTCAGCTGAGGATGTTGACAGGGCCTGAGGTAGATAGGATGGTAGTTTGACTGATGAGATTGACAGGGCCCAAGGTAGGTAAGGTTGTAGTTTGACCGACAAGATCAGTGGGGCCCAAGGTAGGCAGGGTAGTGGTTCAGTTAAGGATGTCAACAGGGCCTGAGGTAGGTGTTACGATTCAGTATATGTGTGCCTCCGTCTTTCTTATATCTTCTCGTTTCTCTACTTTTGCCCTCCCTGGAATGCTAATGCCAGGTCGAGATGACTTCCTCCTTCTCTTTAACTCGGATGGTTTTAGCGTCATTGCGTTACCTTGAACGCACTCCTCACGCCGTTCTCTTCTCTATTGCCGGTAGGGGATACGCACTTGCATCTATTTGTTCATCTGCAGACAGCCTTCTCCCCTAAGTGATTCTCTTGCATCACTTACGTTTCCCCTAGTTACCATAATGACTCATTTGTGACTCAGTCGTTCTACAGTGACTCCAAAAACCCTTCCAATGTTTAACCCTAATGTGGTGTGTGAAGCGCACCGCAAACACCCCTGGGAATTCCGCTTAGCTATAGGGTGACCAAACATAGTACAAACTCTTGGGTACAAATCGGTCCCTTAGTCATGTGATTTGACCTAGTATTGGCGGAGATATAGTTATTTTAAGACAGCAATGTCATTGAAAGGGTTTTTTCACTTTTGTACTTGAAATAGATATCTTAGAGATTTCAGATAGATTTGCAATTCTTTAAGTGTATAAACAAAGATACACAATAAATATTG
>JBBPOF010000230.1:0-33266 GCA_038091315.1 Porphyrellus cyaneotinctus | reverse complement strand
TGGACTCGTGAGTCGGAGGCATACCAAAAGCTTGGATGAACATTAGTTGACTCACCAAGCCTTCACACGAGATGCGACGAGCATCAAACGGGTGGAAGCGCCCCGATGGGTGCGAGCTGTGCACAAGAATATCTCCCTCTCGAGTTCTGGGGGAAGGGCAGGGAGCACCTCGGCTAGTTTCGAGTCCTGAACGCTATCTACTTGGCCTGGCCCGGGTAATAATGACATGGCTTACAGCGTCGAGTTTCAACGGATAAGGACGGGCCTCTTGGAACATTGAATGATACCTTGATTAGCCTACCGTTGTTCTGTCGGTAATAGTGGGAGGTTGGTAACTCGAACTCCGGACTCCGACACATGCCATTTCTGTCCAAAGAGCACGAGAGGCACCAATCAAAAAAGAGGTTGCTTGTCATCGGAACGGAGGAATGCGAGGAATGCGTGAAGTGATCGCCCACAGGATCTGCCAGCAGGGGTATATCGCACATTTAAAGGCTACCGGCGTGGATCAACATGAAGGAGCGTGCCATCTCTAAAATAATCGAGGGAACATTATCATCGACAAACACAACCGTTGTATATGTACGAGACACTCGAGGCCTGCTTGATCCGTCTTGTCAAACAACACATTGGTCGGGAATACTCACACCGGAGTCGAAGAGTCATGCTGGCCCGTTGAAAAGTTGCCCTCGACACGCGGTAAAAGCTATTACGCATGGTTGTTGAAGATCGCATCATACAGCTTCGATCCCGGTCAACGTCCGTCCTAAAGCGGAGGCGCAATCCCGTGGGTTGTCGAACGACATTGCAACAGATGCATCTATCCGTTTCAACTCTATCCGAGTCTATCATCCCTCGCGCGAATACGTAGTTCGCATGACGCGTATAGCATGTTCAGAGAGATGTTGTGTTCTTCAAAACAACAACAACTCACCGGATCGGCCTGTCCTGGTTTAGCATCCTCGCATTCCCCTCTGGTTTCGCGAGAGCGTGGCGCCTTTGTGCTTGCCACGCATCGCTGTGCGCTGATATCCCAACCGATCGAGCCTCCTCTCGCTCCTACGCTCCGATCAAGCGGGGGGGGGGGATGGAGATGTCGTCGAATGGGGACGGGGTGACAACGAGACGGGCTTGGAAGGGATGTACAACGAGGTTGTGCATACTGAGTCGTTGCCAATAGTCCCGACAGGGATGCCAATGACATCAACATTAGGGAAGCACTGCCAGACACAGGATGAGGCGTTGCGTTCGCGAGTGACTGGGTAGACTGAAGAGGGCTGACATCCGGACGCGATGTAGTGGTGTTGGGGGTGTCACTAGGATTGCCTGTTGATGCCGTTCGTCTCCAATATGTGGTTATCGGCATAGCACAAGCGCTAAAAACACGAGGCAACGAGGCGCTGGTCTATATTATTAAGGTCAACGTGCAAATGATGCCAAGAACCCTCACCTCGACCATTGACGCCTACCATTGCCCCGCTATATTGTGTCGCTAGATGGCCACGTCAACGAAAACCGGTGCGTTCTGAAAAAAAAAGAGTGCTGATGGATGCTGATCATGAAGCAAGAGCACCTACCACCCACCGAAATTGACGACGATCAGTGGCTGTATGCAGTGGCTTTTTCACCGGATGGCAGGCAGCTAGTCAGCGGTGGGGGTGAGGGGGTCAGAGTGTGGCAACTGGAAGACGGTCAACGAATGGCAACATGGAATGTGGAGCACGTCCGGTGCCTTGCCGTGTCGAACGACGCAAAATACATCGCAGCCGGGACATTTGACGGCGAGGTGTTTGTATGGAATGCAAACACATACAAACAAGTGTTCCAGCACAGCCATGATTCCTACGTCGTCAATGGCGTCGATTTCTCACCCGACGCAACTCGACTCCTCGTGGCATCCAACAACCGCACAACCTATATCTTGGATATCGAGACCCAGGAACGAATACTCACACTCGATCACGAAAACTGCGTGTATGCAGCAAAATATTCACCGCGGAATGATAAAATTGCGACAGCCACTCGTCAAGGTTCTGTTCGAGTCTACGACAGCAAGGATGGAAGCCTCCTCGTCGACATCCCGGTCAAAATAACCCCTTCGTTCAACACTGGTCTCCTCTGGTTCAATGATCACCTGCTCGTCGTGTCCGATGACAAAATTAAACAGATCGAAGTGACTACGGGATCAACAATCTCAGAATTGACAGTTCCCAAGAGCGACAACTTTGCACGCATCGTCCTACCCAAGCATGAGGAATTCATCGCGTACGATGTCGACCGCACTCTCACATTCTGGGACTTGTCGAAACATACTCAACTTGGTCTCATCGAACACCCAGTGCACATAGACTCGATTGCACTTTCTCCGGATAACCAAACCATCGCCATTGGTGGCGACAGAAAAATCATCCTCCAAAGTCTGACGCAAATCAATGTAGGTACCATGTACTCTATGTTCCTGTCTGTTTTCAATAATCTCTTCTAGGCACCCGTGCGTGACCAAGGGCGACAACACGAACAGTCTTCATCATCAAGTGGCCATGGTAGCAATCCACAACCTGATACCAACACGGTACAACTTCCCACTTTTGTCACTGTACATGTCGTCCTGACACCATTCTGCCCGCCCTCCAGGAAGAACCTGGTAAAGCTGGTATAGTCGCATCAAAGCAGAGTGAGGACGATGCAAGTGACCTCCTCAATGTATGTGTGTTTCTCGTTTTCGAGGCGAGTTCTGACCATCTCATAGGTTGAGCTGCCATCCGGTCAACCCGTGCAAAGTCAGTTTGATTGCGACGAGGTTAGTGATCATGTTTTCCTTCTTGCTTCTGTATTGACATTGCTCGAGGCGCCATCCTCAGTACACTCGACCCACAATGAGGGACCGCCGCTCGACTCATCCTGTGCAGTGTCACAACCACCGGGTGTCGGACCAGTGGCTGCCGCTTCAAGCCCTATCAGAGAAACGCGTCGGTGCCGGCAAGTCATCTCGGCGCCTTTGGACATTTAAAAATCGGATGCAGATCAAGAAGATGGGCAAAGCTCCCGCCGTGGATCATTCCGAACAATTTCCCGGAAAGTCGCATCACCCCGATCCCGCCGTTCCTCAATCTCATTCCCAGTCACCGACGAGAACGAACGAGGGACATTCAACAGTAACGGAGGGTAGACGCCAACGGGTGAGTGCTCTTCATGGTTGAATGTGACGATCCTTACACATCGTTCTAGCGAACTGTCTGGACTTCGACTCGGCCACCAAAGGTTCGTCTTCCTGTCGGTTTCTTCGCAGCCGCTCTCACGCATTGCAGCGCAAATCCGACAAGGATGTAGTTTCCACCCCTCCGAACAAGGATGCTTCCAAGGATGCTTCCCACAGCGGACGAGACGCTACGAATCCAAAGGATGATTCCTCCCACAGCAGACGGGATGCTAGGGAAGATACTTCCCGGAGCGGGCGAGTTGTTATTGTTAGAGATCCGGGGGAAGCAGGCCCGGTGCGTCTTTCCAGTGATAACTTGGTAACAACTCATTTTCTATTGCATAGTCACGGCAGGCAAACGACGAATCTGAACCCTCAATCGGCAGTGTTCGTGTGACGGTACGCGTACTTTGACTTGACTTGCACACTCGGACTCACGGTCGATCAGCATCGACTTGGATCAGGAAAGTTCACCGTCTCGCTCACGTTGCCTGGATGGATGCTGTGCTTTAGGTCGTGTACCACGGGCGGAACACATTGACTCTGGTACTTGGGTATTATTTATACTACGCTATGTGTGCATCCTTAATCCCGGCAGTCAGACGTCGTGTAACACTCAGAACGGGATACCAGCACGCACAGAATTTTATCTGTTCTCTGCCCTCGTGCTTCTCATAACCTCAGACATCGCACAATTATCCTGACCTTCGCGCGCCAGTGGCTATGAGCGTGGGCCATGAAATTTACCATAGATGCTACGCAAGCACTGCTCGGCCACTCTGGACCCTCTCTCCGAATCAACGGGGTTGATCTCGTTGATCTCTATTCTCATATCATAACAGCGATCACATTTGTATGTTGGCCTCGTCGAACATGCCATCAAAGCATGAGCATGTTTCCAATGATCATTCCTGGCCAATCATGCATTCGACTGTGCATGTCTAAGTGCTAAATGCAGAATACTAAAGCTACTAGTATGCTATACAGTAAGGAATTCGTGTGTTTAGCTCTCAAGCCTGTTTTAACTGCAATACATCTGTCCGCTCTCCCAAAACGTACAGCCTTCACCAAAGTTGTGCGCGATAGTTCCCAAAGTCGTCTACGGCTGCCTGGTACACAGCGTTAAACGCCTCCTGTTTGCGAACACGGTTCTCCTTGCCAGCTCGCTTGAACAGTTCTGCGGGACGTCCTCCATCATCTACCTCGCACTAGGTTGTGGGAATACGTACCAAGGAAGCGTTCGCCAACCCATAATCGCAACGGCGCGTTTCCAACGCCGTCTTTGGTTGGCGTCTCCCCGGACGGCGGCTCAGTCACTTCATGTCCTTCCTGTTTCTTTGGATTGGCACCCATACCCGCCCCTAGCGTCTCGCATACAGCAAAGACTTCCATTGCATGTGCTGGGGCTGTGTACACGTATTGCGCGCCGACCACAGCCAGTACCAAAGCACGCAGATGGTTGTCTGCCGCGGCGCTGAGGAGCTCAAGCGCGTGCTTCAACAGCGCCTTGGAGCGGATGATGTGAGAACGCGCCAGCGCAGCCGATATGAGCTCCCGAAGAGCAGGCAGTGGCGCGGAGGCGCCTGAAGAACACCTTGCAAGCGCATCTTTGACCAGAGATGAAGTGGAGGCGTCAAGTTGTATATTAGCTTGTTCAGCGGGAAGAATGGCGGAAGGTGGCGATGATTGGATAGCAGAGAGTCCGATACGGAGAAGAGCTTCGCTAGCACGGGCTGCTGCGGCGATGAAGCCTCCACCGAGCGGAGAACTCGACCCAACAGGACCGGCGCCATCGAGGTAGGCAGCGACACGATAGGAAGTTCCTGCACGTTCTGTGTCCCCCAAAGCATGTGCAAGGTGTGCATGGAGAAGTGCAATGCGTGGGGCATAAGCAGGGAAGAAGTCGTGCGTGCGAGTATGGGCAATTAGCGTGGCGAGGTGCTAACAAGAACGTTGTAAATAGCGTATATTAAGGATAGGATAAACTCACGCTCTCCGCAGTTTCAAAGTCACTCCTTTGAACTGATACCTAAGAAGTACGAGTTGTAAGAACAAAGACTTCCTTCATGTCGGTGAAGCTCACTTACAGTAACAAGTTCGCACAACAGGTCTGCCTCGATCCTAAGGGCGTGTTGCTCGACAGCGGTTACATCGCCGTAAGATGCCCACAGTGGGACTAGGTGAATGCCGATACTTGAGAGGGCCGAAAACTGAGAGAAAACCAAGATTCACCGTTGATTCTGACAGAACTTTCTTGACCCAGATGACCTGCTTTACACTGCGCCACACCACACTCTGCAAACACTCGTTTCTTGGGGCGGCGGGACACTGGATCCCGTTTCGCAACTGCAGAGACCAGAAAGGTGAGTAGAAATAGAATGCGCGGGTGAGTAGTCTGTAGAAAGATAGAATCGTGCCCCGGAAGAGGAATCTAGTGCGAAAATCAACGAGGGAAATCAAGTGATGAAGACGAGGCGTACTTCCACTAGCCCATCGGAATTGGCACCACCCACCAGCGCGCCACCATCCATGAGAGCGTGTAGAGCGGCCAACCGAGCGTCGGCAGCACGCGCATGACCTGAACGCGTATGAAAAATAATACCTAGAATGAGAATATGCGCAGTCAGAGAAAGTGTGAGGCTATCCGTAGCTTTTGGACCAGGGATGGATGATGCCTCTTTCGCGGGGGATGACGCAGGTATAGGATCGCAATGAGATTGGGATTGGGATTGGGATTGGGATTGGGAAGAAGCACTACTGTGCACGTCCTGCACCGTAATTGAGTGTGATCTTAACAAGGCTTCTGCAGTGTCTTGTTTTGCCTTTGCGTCTCCCTGGCTATTCATGGGTTTATCCTCCCCCGTGTGAAAGGTAAGTTGCATGGCATTTTCTGCAACCGAAAGCGCATCTCCGACCAGATCCCACAGGCCGGCCCCAACTAACACCCTAACGCGCAAGAGTGCCGCTAGATCTTCAATGGCTGTGTGTCTGTGTCCAGCAGCGACAGTAGAGAGTGTCGTGATAGCCGAGAGTGCAGCTTGCAGTTCGGGAGTTGAGGGTGCGACAGAATCTGATATACCGTGCGCGGGGGGTGATGCTGATGTCAAGTGCGTGATGAGGGCCAGATGGGCAGTGTACACGACAGAAGGAGGGTCAGAGAACATGAATGATGCTATGAGCCTTCGTAGCAATGCACGTGCATATTTCGTGTTATTACTTTGAAATGCGAACTGTGCATTGAGGAGCGACAGATGATGACGGAGTGGGCGGAGAGAAGGGTGCTACAAGATATTCGTCAACGACCTATCGGGACAAACCCGGATGTATGCGTATTTCTCGCACCTTTTGAGCTATGAGGAGCTGTAAAACGGATCATGTCAACGTTTGCACAAGGGAAAAACTGAAACTGAACGTACCCCCTTTCCGATCGCATTCTCAACCTTGCAGAACAGAGAGCATGAGCACAAAGATCACCAATTCGATGAACCACTTACTTCCGCTTCTAATCCATTTGCCCAAGCATGATCCCCGTCGGCAATAAAGCCACTGTTAATGACTCTCAGTCCAACCTCGGCTAGCCCGGTCCAAGCCCGGCACTCCACGTCCGGGGTGAGCGTTTTAAGTTCAAGACACGTCCTAAGTGCTCTAAGCGATAAAAAGAGCGAAAGGGAGTAATACTCGTGACTTGGTGGAAGGGCCAACAGCGCTGGGAGCGCGAGGAGGAGCAAAGGAGGAGGTAGGGGCCGGAACGTCGACAGAGATTGTGAGGGTGCTGATGATGGCGGCGGCTGCGCGAATTCTTCCACATCTGCGGTGTGGTCCGGGCGAAAGCGTTTCTGTGGGCGAGGGTTGAGGTCGTCCATCGCGATGAAGGGAAAGACTGGTGGGAGCGCGTGACAGTCAAGAACGCGCGTCACGCGTAAATGGGGTTGTGACTGATCGCGTCAGACGCGTGACACTTGTCCTCAGTCGGAACTCAGCTGCCTCTTGGTGGACAGTCCGGATGATCAATATAATCAACGTATGTCATTCCCGGTTTCTCGGTTCCCAGCCAGCCCCCTCCCAGTGAGGATACATATTGACTCAAGATCTGTGTACCTATAAAGCGTGATGGGTAATTACGCCTCTCCTCTCATTGTCTCACTGGCATCTCGCTCAGTTGAGAACCAACGAAACCAAGGATCGTCATCGTTCCAGCCACCACGTAGGGAGTACAATCTATAGTCAAAGAAAGACAACAGCAAACCGATTGCAAAATCCAAGAAAGCCACTAGATCTAGATGAACTAAGACAAGTAGAACCGACTGTCTGAGAACCAAGCAATTCCGATAGATCTTCGTTACGCGTCGAGTTCGAATCTTGCCACCAACATGGCCTACAAGAGTCGATGCTGTTCCAAGGCATCTACGGCAGCGTGCGTCCGCAAATGCAAAGCATTCTGCAAAGATATGTCAGAGAATACTATTAGCAATCGACCGAGAGAGCCCACCTCGAGACTATATTTGCCTTTACGTCCAGCGGGGTTGACCTCGAGTGGTTTCCCACTCAGTACCATGTCAAACTGGGCTTTGGCACCGTTCTTGTCTCCGGAACGCGCCAGGAGCCGCCCATATTCGAAATCTGCTCGCGCACTCAGTTCATGTTGCAACGCGAATGCAGAACGAAAAAAGCAACTCACGGGCATAGTAAACGATATAATGGTCTAGCTCAATCTTGGCTCCGTGTTCGAACACTTGTGCAAACGCGGTCTCGGCTCGTTGTCGAGCTTGCTCAACAGGCACGGACACATTCTCATCTGCATCCAATTCGGCGTCAGGTTCCTGAAGATGGTGCGTATCAGATTTACGAGCCAGATCACTGCTGCATAGCGAATAAGGTTGATGATCGACCAGGTGAATGGACATACTGGATAGGCTATGAAGCGCCAGCAAACACCTTCCAAGAACCGCACTAGGCACAGATCATCCCAGTATCCCTCCCTCGCTTCTGCCTTGTTTCTCGCCTTTCTATTATTCTTCTCCGGAACTTTCTTGACCTTTCCTGAATTCAGGTTCCCGCCGCCATTGACGCTGTTCAGCTCCAGCACCCCTAATTCCTCAAGTGCTTGATGAACATGAGGGATCATACACTGGAGAATTACCTGACGGGGAGCATGAGCAATGGCAGAAAAGATGTAAGCGAGTTCGAGTGCAGGTACAACAAGCCGGTTCTTTTGAGCCAAATACTTGCGCGCCTTGCGAGCAGCAAATTTCTGTGGACAGGGACAATCACATAGTAGAAATACAAGAGGTCAGTGAAGGGACCTGTATTAAAAATGGCTTCATGTCCTACCTCAAAAGGAATACTCTTTCCAGCGATACGTTGCCTAAGTCCAGATACTTTCTCCATCAGCAGCGCAGCGCCAGCATGGTCACCAACTGTTGCGAGACAAGCCGCCCCGCCATATGCATAGGATGCCTTAGACCACTATCCATAAGGTATCCTGAGTCCGCCTGCACCCAAGCACTAAGAGAGGACTTGCCGTAGCCTCGTCACCCAGGCGACCCCACCAATCTTTGCTAGCATCGATGTTCCACAACGCCAAATTGGCAATAGCGCTTTCCCACCAGCTGATATGATGCATGTTACGGTATTGACTTTGCGCTTCCGCTGCACGAGTATAATATTCGAGAGCCCGTTGAGGCTGTGACTGCACAAGCGCGAGGCGACCAGCGCCAAAAAGGAAAAACACGCCTGCAATCGTGTTAGCGATCCTGCGAGGGTGTACAGGAAAAACCACTAGATGCACCGTTGGGGTATCTCTCCAAATTCCATTCTACGATTCTCCGAGCCAAGGTTACATCAATACCTTCAAAGGTATACGATGAGAGGACAAGGTGGAATATGAGTAAGCACATATCACAAATTGCACGTCGGACGCCCTCGGACTCTGTATGATGTATGAGCCCCACGCCGTTACGACAGAAGCAATGCAAGTCGGGGTCTACCTTGAGAGATGACGCTTCTCTCACCATGGGCGTCCCAGCCACCTGCTCGATTTAACATCCTCAAGCCCTCCGTGCGGTCGCCTCGATAGCCGAATAACTCGACAATCGTCAAGAGGCGCCCGGGCATCAAGGACAGAATGAGGTGAGACAAACCCACACCTAGATACACACCGGATCGAAAATGTCTGTCGATAGACGGGTCCTCGAGCGAGCCACCCGACGTGTCGTCATTTACATGGGCGGCAGCATACGCAGCATCAGCTACTTCGAGGTATCGTCCAAGTTGACGATATATTGATATGGTGGTACGCATATTCAATCTGAAAACCAAGATGGTAGCCTTGAGACGCTTTCTTGTGAGACGAAAGGAATACTTGCATTTCCTTGACGAATGCCAACCAATCCCCAGAGTACACGATCCCAAGCAAACTCTGACGGTGAATGCATCAATATCTTGTCAGGGAGGAGGAGGGACAGTGTTACTTTTTCATACAAACTCTCAGCATACACGAGCTCTGCGTGTCTCTCGACTGGAGTCATTTGTGCAATCCATTCTGGACCTGAGCAGCTTAGTCCGGGAACGATATACCCGGCAAGACGGCCTGCCAACGATGGCGCAGGTCTACGGTGAGCGGCGGCGACGGTGTTTCCATGTTTTGTGTGATTTATAGCTGAGAGTAGGTCCTATTTGTAAGGTACGTGTCACCACCCAAAAATACGCTGGAAGCAGAAGGTCCTGTCACATACCTTGTCTTCGAATGACATAAGACCCTTGACACATTGGATGAGCCCATAACCGGTCGCAAAATACAATCTCTCCCTGATGGATTTCTTAGCTGTAGCGCGCAAAGACATGTTGCAGTGACGCACTTGTTCGGGTCAACGCGGTGGCAATATTCTTCGGCCTCGAGCATGCGAGAGTGAAGAAACTCATGGAGCCCCCAATGAAGCCCTGGGATGTCGTCCAAGGCGCCAATGGGGTCGTACGTTTCTGGAATGGGGGGTGGTTGGCGGTCCATGGTTGTTGCCGACGAGCAACTTGCTGAGTCGGATATTGAGTGCTGTGGAGGGTGTGTCATCCGAAGTTGAGCGCTTCAGACAACTTACGAGTTGCAGTCCGTACCTTGGCGCCGCGCTATTGAGTTGGCTCGCGCAAACGAGGATGATGACAAGGACGAGCGGGAAAGGATGCAATGAGGTTGGTTCAGAGCTCGTGCAATCGGATTATGTCCATGCCAAGTCCATGCCATATGGACAGGGCAGTGAAACTCTCGTCAAATATCGCCACAGCATTTTGCCCTTCATTCCCATCGAATCGACTCGGTTTACTCACTTCTTCCAGCGACCACGACACGCGTCTGCGCGTCTCGAGTAGGTCGTTACCAACCCATATCGTGCTTGTAATGTTGGATTGTTCATGGCTTTCGTCTCCCTGTTATCTGACCGCCACCATCAACTATGTACCTGCTCTGGCGACCACGCATGTCCGCGGATCGTAGTTCTCCCCTTGGCTAGCAACAGTAGTGGATTCTTCACTTCGGCTCATATTTCATCGCCGCTGCCAGGCCACATGTCTGCACTTCCCTGGTCGCCTCAACAAGGATGTGGCAACAATGTCAGACAACTGTTTCGGTACCGCTGGAACAGATCCGCGGAATGGAGAGTTGCTCAGTCGCCGAGCGCCCGTCCACGAGCTCAATTATGCGCCCCGCCTGTCATTGCGGCGCGCCACAGGATTTCCTCCTCCCTTCCTCAATGTCCGATCATCCCCCGCTTGACTGTCCCTGCAGAGGAACACCCCTGCAAGGCTCTTCAGGCGGGATATTCGTAACCCAAATCCATCATCCCATTGAAGCGCGAACTTGCGCGCCCTTCAAAGTCGGTAATTCGCAAGTACCGCGACCCAACGATATTTATGATGTGCTATCGCCACTTGGCTACATCGCATTTTGGCGTTCGTATCTGAGGCTTCATGACTATGGAAGTGCCGTTGGATCAAAAATTGATAAAATGTCACGTCCACGGAGTGGAGGCTAATGGACATGTTTCCACCGGTCGCTCCAAATTGTATTGCCTCCCCCCACTTTATTCCCTGTGATCTTCTCATTCCAGGTGTAGCAGCGAGAGGTCGGAGGAAGACGCCGTTGTTTTATGCAGCACAATGCCATCTCGTCCCACGTTCCGGTCACTTGTCAATATTCCAAGCATGGTGGGCTTCATTTATCAGGGAAAACTGGGCAGGCAGGACGCAGGGCGGCGTACCACAGGTATATATTGAGTTCGTGGGCAATAGCAGCACGCCTATGGTCACACTGCAACCCGACACCTACCCTTCGACCATGGTGCTGACTCGCACGACATTCTGTGACACTTATTTCCCATCATCTTTGATATGTAGCGTGGTAATGCCGGACAGACCCGGAACGGGCTCGCATCTGAAAATAGAACATGCGAGTGTTTCGTCGACGAGTATTGCCTCTTCCTGCCAGTTTATTTGCGTTTTGATGATGCTCGCCTTAGTGCACGCGGTGGGAGGCTCGCCACAGCATGTCTCACAGAGCCCCACATTGCCGTTACGCTCCCATGGGGTAGCAAACCAATTAATATCCGCGAGTCATTCACGCTGACAAGCTGATGGCGCAAACGGGGATAATACTCAAACAAGGGGTTTCGGGACGGCTTCTCAGTGATATCGGCGTTTATGTATTCAGTTTCACCCACCCCGGGCTCTGAATAACTATACTGGGAGATACAGAATGTTACGAGTGCTTACCCGCTTCCATTCCACGGAACTGGATGTCGGGAAACAGACAATTCAGACACCTTTAATCGAACGAATGTTCACGGTCGAATGACGTGCGCCGTACTGAGGTGTGCTCCAGGGCATCCCTCCCTTCGACACAATTTTTCTTTCACTTATGCATGGAAGATAGGGTTAGGGGAGAAGCTTACATCAGAGGGCAGGCAACGAGGTTGGCCCCACAGATTTGACTTTGACTGTTCACGGCTGCCACAAGGGTTATCTCTCGTGCAACTGATTTAATGAAGTTGGGCTTGTTGAGAGACACGTTGAGCTCTTCCGCCCTCTCGGATAGGAAGAGTTCGATTCGCGCTTAAGTTCCGTTCAAATCTCAAGCGGGCCACCCGGAGCCTGCCGTCGATCCAGAAAACACCTCGCGTGACTGTCCAGTGGATTTGTTTTTCGCGTCGTTTGTTACGCTAACACTGATGGGCGGTACGTTCCTGCAAAAATAACTATTAAGCATGGTAGAAGGTATAGCTACATGAAATGCGGGTATTTTCGATTTCTAGAAGATATAAATTTGCCATCCTTGCAATCCACGGGGAAGGAATCAATCAATGTCCTTGTCCTTGTCTTCCTGAGGTGTTCGCGAATTCACAGCGCTAAGATAGGTGTCTGTCAAGCACGATGAGAAGGTCATTCCTAAATTCCCGGACCACCTACTCCAAAGCAGGCTGACGACGCTAACGAACCCAAAACGCAGATGATGAGGCACAATCGAAAAATTGATGATTTGCACCGGGATGAAGACACCCCTTTAACAAGGAATGAAGTAGGGCTGTGAACTAGCAACTGCTCTCTTACCAGTTACGGATCAGTGTCGGCTGGTAGTTCTGGAAAGAAAAGCAGTGATTAAGTAAGAGGGGCGACAGTATGGTCAGCTATAGCTTACCTCAGTGATGCGTTCCACCGCACCCGACATACCTTTACCCTCGAGGATACTCATCGTGCCAAAGAAAAATCCCACAGCAACTGCGCAAGGTGAATACGCGTAACATTTTAACCATTAATGGATCTTACCCGGGGTCAGCAGAGCCTGATCAAGCCATACCTTATCCCATATGTGTTAGCCCTATAAGATAAGACGAAGTGAAGTAAAAGCACACGATATATCACGCCTCGCGTCGGACTCGCGAATTTGATGCCGTTCAGGAGTTGGTACCATTTTGTAAGCGCAGGACCAAAGAGGGCGCCTGTTGAGCATTTCAGCGTCACGGCACGCATCATAACAATGGAAAAAGGTAGCTACCTCCATACAAGGTCAGTCGAGCAGTCCGCATGAACTAGATTGGTTGTTCGGCCAAGTTCGTCCGACTCAAGATAGTATTAACGCACGTCATGGTTTTTCCCTTGATGTTCAATGGCTTGCTGCGCAATGATATCACCTGCACCAAATAGAAAAGCTGCAGTTGCAGACTGCACGAACATTGGGCGTCGAATCAGGGCCACACTACAATAGTTGATCATGAGCGAACAGAACAGGGGTAAGAGACATTTGACAAACTTGTAACTCCGAAAAAAAGAGGCCATGGCGCTTTTTTCAGCGTGATGCCAACTTCCGAGCCTCACGAACAATATTAATGGTTTGAACAGTTCTTAGTTGGCTTGGTGGAGTGGAGTTCGCGTATATCGCCGAACGTCGAATATGGGAAGATGATTACGTAATTATAATTTGGCCCACACAACATGAGGTGGCACGCTTCAAAGGGGGTGCAAATTATACGCCTTGAAACTCATTTCCAGAAGTCGTACCGGCAAGTAGGAATCTGGGAACTGCGGAGTAGACTCGCTGCCAGTGTCATGACACTGACTCTCATCCACCTTCAACAGTCAACAAATTCAAGTTTGCCCACTGTGGAGTCATTGTAGAGCTCGAGAGTCCCGACTGTTCTGTCCTTGTGGCGATATGGGCCTGTGGTCTAAGTGCTCATTGTCAGGAGATTATTACGGGGTGAGTGGTATCCTTGCGTTGTAAATTACCTTACTTTTCGAGAACAGGGTCATTAGTCTGGTACTTATCCGACGCCCGTGTGGCTTTCGTACCACCTAAAAGCAATACATGTATGCCATGCGCTACATGTCTCGATCAAGCCCAACATTCTCGCACCATAGGGGATTGCCCTTCACTTGAACTATCACTTGATGCGTGCAGTACAATGGTTTGCTTTCCTCAGCCTTTTGATCCCATGAAGTCGTTAATACTTTAAAAATGTCATTCTAGCAAATTAACACCAGAGGATGACACCGATTAGTTTATCGAGTCGATCACGCTGTCTCACACCATCCAGCATGAACAGGTTGACATACTTCGATGGAGCTTATATATTGGTACGATTCGCGAAAGGTTCAGAACCTCTGGAGTTGGAGGGTTCAAGCACGATATGCCTGATTGTGATTAGATACTGGTCCCTCCAGGTGCACTCCAGCGCAGTCACGAGCATGTGTTTCCCGCCGCCCGCGACTCTGGGGGGAGGTATGTCTACTTACCGGACCAGTTGCTACTCAACAGGGAATGGACAATGTGGGATCGCATGGGAAGTGAGCAGGAGCTGGCCGAAGCTGCTATCGAATATTTCTGATCTCTCACTGGTGGGCCCCACCAAGTGACTAAGTGCACCTGGTGTGCCAACCATACCCCACGTCAGCCGGTACACGCCACACGTACCACCAATTGATGGTAGCCGCTGATTCGGAGGTCGGCCCGTTCAAAACTGCCGGCGGGGACGGCAAGCCTGGGGAAGGTGGAAGACCTGTTTTTTTTTTTTGGTCACCTTGTTTAATGTCCTTTGGGGCGGTGCCCCTTGGTAGACAGTACATGCGTTTATGGTATCGTGATCGTAGCGATGGGTTTGTCTGAGATATTCGCTAGCGGGCGTTTCACTGCCTGAGCGTTTGTGGTGGTAGTATAGGGTCTTATATGGTCAGCGCGATTGAAGAAAACCTGTGTCTCAGGGCATTTGTGTAAGCCTGTTGGCAACACTGGTCACGTGCACGATAGTATATCACCGCCGCTCCTCGTAGAGATACGACAGTTGATCTTGTACCCGTACGTCGTAGTCGCTTACAGAGCTCGGTCCAGTTCTTTTGTGCCCGCTCGCCTCAGTGTTTCCACCGTTGGCCACGGTTGGCTTCCAATTTGGGCGGTAAGTTCGGGAATGCGGCGGGGCACAGTGCCCCTTTTACATACCTCGCTGTTGTTACGTCCTACATAGGGTACTGTATTCCAACATGGATGGAAATGTATTCAAAAAAAAAAGTGGGACACCCGGACCTTGGTCCACGTTAGGTATTACCGCTCGAAGACATGCCGGTTTTACTGGATGCCACGACAAGTCACGTTGATTACGTAGCCAAACTCATCACTTCCGGCGCAATCGAACCTCGCCGCATCAGCCTAACCGTGAAACCTAATCAGAGGATCCGAAGGCTACAATGTTTATATCTCTGGAGCAAGACCGGGCGGAAAAACCTTAGGACACGCTGGGCACCACCTGCATGCTCTGCTGGGTTTTCGGCTTAGGTCATTGACGCCAGAACTAATTATCCCCCGATGCATCTTTCCTCGACGCGTGGCGTTCCTCGAAACTTATTTCACAAGATAATGATCACAGTGTGGCATATACTGTCGACGGTGTCCTAACGGAAGAATTCTACCGTGCAATCGGGATTTATCTCAGGATCTGGTTGGTAGGTGGTATGAATGCCTTGTGTCACCTGAGAAAAACCACATTCACGTCTTACATTGCAGCTTGATTACCTTCCTCTTTGCCCAAGTTTGAATGTTCGCAGCGTTTGTTCCACTGTTCAATGTCGATATTGTTGGCAGCATTGTTGCTTTGCATACCACCCTTCCCATCGTCTGCACGCTTGGCTTTACCGTCGTTTCTCTTGCTTGCCTTACCGTGAATGCTTTCTCGGGTAGGACCAGTGTTCTAGCATCGTGGACAGGATGTCTGATATTACTGTCCAATAAGTAGGCAACGCTCACCTCGCAACAGCTGGTGGTGCCATTGGTATTATCGCTGCATTCGGCGCATACTATGGTACATTATGGACCCAGACAACGGCCTTTCCTTCATTCGTCTACCCCCCTTGTCACTGCGCCTTCGAATGTTGAAGGGAGAAGCAGAAGCTGGCTACCCAATATTCCTGGACTCCTCTTGTTTTCCCGTTGAAAAGCTCAAGTTTTTATTTGCGACGTAATCACACGTTCATGGAAGCGTCGACTTCTCCCATACCGGAGGATCCAACGTTATGTCAAAGTCTTAGAGTTATACCGAGATGTCAGTAGTACTTAGACTGTACTTACATGCCTGTGATGCATAGAGCAGGGGAATTATAGTCGGTCACATCTTGTCTGCATGATCTTCTGGTTCTTCTCTTCCGAGCTGGCAATCCTGGTGAACGAAGACTCGGAGTCAATATTATGGTGGCGGTGGTGGTGGCACACCATGGTAGTATGTCACAATCCACCTAGAGTCTGACTGAAGGTCCCTTGATACCCGCCAGGTGAAATGCACACAGACCCTTGTCAATAGTCATCTCCCAGTAGCTCCGTACCCATGATACACGCGTAACAATGGGTCACGATCGAGTCGAACTGGGCGCGCCAACTTACCACTTTGGCTTGTATGTATATCAATAGACGGACCCGACAAACGATATGATTGGCTCGGTGGCACGTGTCGAGTAAATTGATCGGCTACGGAAAAGGCAAGTGACAATGAAAGTTTGTCACAAACCAAGGTTTCCGAGTTGGCCAGTTTCTGCGGGAGGAGCAACGCAGCAACACGGTTACGAGTGAAGCTGGCCTTCTCCGCTGCATGAGGCTCGCCTCTCCACACCCGGGCTTCCCTTTCTTCCTTCTCTGATTCTGGAGTTTCATCGGCCGTTTCTCTTTCAACATGGCCGGACACTCCATCCAACGTTCAGCGTCTCAGTCATCCATACCGGTCATCACCCCTCGCCCTTCTCAGAGCTCCGTTTCGTCTACTTTCCCCCTTTCTCAAGCGTCTCTTGTGTCACAGCTTCGTCGCACCTCAGAGAGTACCACCCAGCCTAGCTCTGCTTCCACTACCACCTTGCCACAGACCCCTGCTTCTTCCATCCCATCTTTTCGTTCAATCCGCAACTTGCTCCCTTTTGCACCGGGTAAAACATCCAATCCACCCCAAGGCCCACTCCATACGCCTAAATCGTCCTTTGTCAATTTTGGGTCTCTGCGACGGATAACACATGATAAAAAGAACTCGATCACTCACTCGCGTCCACAAGAGGCAGAACAGGCCCCAGTAATCGCCATTGCGAGACCTAGCGAAATGTTTGAGGAGGAATTGATGGCCCGCAAACGAAGTCGCGACATCAACAGGTCCGCCTCTGATTTGAGTCCTTCATCACGAACGAGCGAAGAACGCTACGGTATTTCCTTTCAGGTTTTGGGGTAGCTCGTTTTCTGATTGAAATGTAGTTCTACCTGTGCTCTCACCTGGTCCCCCATTGGGTGCTGACCTCTCAACCATCATCGAAGCTGAAAACTCGGGTATCTCCAAGTATATCCCGCATCTTGGGGATACGACGAATGGAGATGGTGACGAGGATACGCCTACATCACCATTCAATCTCGAAAAGATTGACAAGAGTCGAATTCCATCCCCTGATTCAAGGGCAGCATCGGTCTTCGATTTGTCGACCTCTAAGCTGGCCGCTGAGGTGATGCACGCGCTCAAGGTCGAAGACGCTACCACCGGCAGTGGATGGTTGAAAGGCGTGAATGGTATCGTGGTGGAGGAGAGCGCAGATGATCCAGAACCACTTCCACCTACTGCAGTATATGGAGCATGCCAGGATGAGGATCTCGATGCAGCGCTTGACTTTGGTGCACTAGATCCGGACCTTGCTGAACTCCTTAGCCCAAACAAGATTCATGGCAAATCACAGAGCCCAAATCCTGTCCCCAGTCGTCTCCCATCCCGAGCTCACTCGAGAAGTCCCAGCCATCCCGTTTCCACGTCTTCGCTCCACCCGCCCAGTGGGGACGATGTATTCTCACAACGGGTGTCCCCGAGCCTAGCTACTGTTGTCCCCGCGTCAGCGTCCCGCCCCATTTTGCAGTCGTCGCCCACAAGGCGTTCTGCTTCCTTACCACGTGCAAATCCTACACGAGGGCCACCCTCCTCACTCCCGCGTCTCATGCGTTCAGTGACAACCGCGCCACCCAGTGCGAGTGATTCGTCAGATGGGTCCTCGACCCCCTCGGGATTGCGTGGCCCATCGAAAAAGCGGTATCAACCGCCGTCGCCACTGTCGTCCCAGACACAGTCGAATTCCCAGGGACCCTCATCTGCGAGCTCCTGTGGATCAACGGAGATGCCGCCCCGAAGGCTTGCTGGTTCCCGCTTTGCCACGTCACACCGACATGTATCATCATATGCCCAGGGGAATTCTCGCCTGACGGATCCGTCCCACGCGCTTCTACCGACCGAGAAGGACTCTTCATCCCGTTTCTCGCCTCGTTCTGCCTCAGATCCTGCACGCCAGCCCCCTCTGCGTCCCAGCCTCGAAATTAGTGATCCATTGGAGGTCAACAAACGCCGACGGCCGCACCTCTTCTACGGCCGGAAGCGAAGCATGAGCGTCGAGGATGCACCTCTGTCCCCCACATCAGGCTCAACATCGTCGATACGGCCCTCTTCCTCATTATCTAACCGTCCTCCGGTGGAATGGCTTGGACCCAGGACCGTCAAAGCCTTCGCTGCGGCGGGTCTCCTAGATAGTGACAGAGACGGAACTGGCACGCACGCATCGGGACCCAGTAAATATGCCTCCCTCCGTGCACACACTGAACGAGAGGACCGTTTTGTGCCTTCCAGGATGGCGTTTTCAGAGGCTGCGTCAGTGTCTTCTTGGGGTCGCAGCGGTAGCGTATCTCGCGGAGTGACGACACCATCAGAAGGCGGTCTCACATGGGGCGGCAGCCCGACGTTTTCTGCCCCGCGTACGACCTTCTCGGGGTCGACCGCCCCGACATCCATATCCGCCACGTCTTCTCAGCAAGCTGCGATGCAGGTGATGAAGGAAAAGCACGACCTCGAAACTGAGGCACTGCTCGCTGCACTATCCGATTCACAGAGGACCACCAAGACACTTCGTGAGGAGAATCTCCAGCTTCGGGATCGCATTCGCGAACTCGAGGACGAACTGGACGAGATGCGGGTTCAAATCCACCATTTTGCCTCTGGCGCATTACCACCGCGTACGCAAGCCGCGGGGACCTTCTCCAGGTCTCCTTGCGATCGGACGGTTCTTTTACCTCCCTCGCTGGCAGCCCCACGACGACCAACGATCTACCGCTCGCTTTCTCAAGTACCTCCGAACGGGCGCCCGCTGTCTGCTGTGGACCGCAGTCCAGGATCGTCACGCGCAGCGTCGCCGGCCCGTGGTGAGTCGCCGGCCCCCGTGACAGTGGTGGCACCACGTCCTCGTCGACGGCGTGCAAGCACGTCGTCTTCCGTATTTCCCAATCTACCGCAGAACATGACGTTGCTTATGCATGAGGATACCATGCACGATCGTCCCGCATCCTCACCTCCGTCTCCACTCATTCCCCAGCGTTCCGGTCTGTGCAATGGCAGCCACGGTAATGGGCATGGACATACCCCACATACTCTCGCCCTCGCTCACGCCTACCGCGCTTCCACCCTCTCGTCTGGAACCGGGAACATCTCCCCAACGATTGCCAGCTTCTCCATGACGGAGATCCCAGGATCCCCATCAAGCCTCCAACTTCGACCCGAACACGAGATGCATCTCGGCGATATGGCCAGCCTAAGCCTTTATGCTATGAGTGATGAAGAGCTATGATATCTATGCTGTTCTTTTTCCCGTCTATCTTCTGTTTTTGCTTCTCACTCTTCGATTTCGTTCTTGGTTGTAGCTTTTCGTTTCTTCGATGTTTTGCACTTTGTGCGCGTGCTGTTGTTCAGCGCCCGCGTTCTATTCCCGCATCTCCTTGGCCTGCTTTCTCCTTCCCAAAGTCCCCTTTCGTTTTCGACCATCCGACCATTCTTATGTTATTCATATCTTAGGTGGCGTTAGATGTACATTATGCTCTATTTCGAAACAAAACATCTTGACACTTCCTTATCCTTACGGTAAATACCCCTTTTGCCAATCCGCCCTTGGGTGAGGTCACATGTGACTATTCATACGTAGCGCAGGAAACGAATCCTAATGAACAAAAGTAACGTTCTGTGATACAGCTATGCCGGTGGACTACCAATTCTTCTTCTGATCGATGACTCGGTGCTCGTACACTTTATGGCGGAGATCGCCACATCCAACGAGCGGCAACTTGGATTGCATCCACAATCGTCCCCTGATATGATAAGGGATTGGCCTGCGAATTCAAATAGCGGTTGAGGTCTAGTCAGACCGTCGTCGTCCACCCATTGAGACCTACCCTCATTGTTAAGGATCGTCGTGAGTACCCCCAGCAATGCCGTCGCGCCAACCGTTCCCAACCAGTCATACCTCGCTTCGGCGAACAAAGGAAACGTAGCTGAAGAGGTGGCTCGTACCGTACTGTTACTTGCCATGGTCGATGCTGCGATCGGACGGTATGCGGGTCACCAGATACGTGAACGTTGATGGGTACACAAAGTAAATGCCTGGGCCGAATGGGGTAGAGGCGATGGTGGGCGCGATCCGGTGTACTTGTGGCTACGTGGTGAATGCAAGCCAGAATAGGCCTAAATACGGACATCGTGAAGTGAGTACAGAAATCTATAGTTAGCGTCGCATCGATGGAGACGAGAGTGCCACCAGCATTACCCATGATGAGTCGGGCTTCTTCTTGTCGGGTTACCATCATATTTGATGGCTTCTCGAGCTAAGAATCTTAGGATTCGTAAGCAGTTTCCGCAGCATTTGAAAGATAGAGACCTACTGATTCCAGAGCGGCTGTGTGGAGATAGCAGAGAACTATTCCGAAGAAAGTGAGACCGGTCATACCATCCTCGGAATGATGGATGTATTCAAATTTCGGAAATGCTTGATAGAGGATACCCAGAAGTAACACAGAAGCAGTGCATTCCGCATGCCATCACTGATGGGATTTTTATACATATTCAACAGAGGGGCCATCTGATTAAACAGAAAAGTTCTGTGAGTTCAAAATCTGGGGGTGGAGTACTTAGAACATATAGAATGGCCGATATGAGCTGTTTATAATTATGATAGACTGGGCTACCTTGGAATTTGTCCAACGGAGCATAATATCCGGCATCTCCCGTAGCTCTGCGTAGTCTAAAATGATGTGGGTAACCAACATGCGGATGATTCGGATGGCTGCTTTCTTCCTCAATATGACCGGGAGAATACGTTTCCAGGACAAACTAAACCACAAGCCTGTCGTCAGCAATCATTATGGAGCTCGGATAATGCCAATATGCTTTACCAGCACCAGAAAGAGCAGAACGATTTCGACAAAGACCTGGCACAGCATAAACCAGTCCACCTCCGGTACACATTCTAAGTAGAGGGGTGATCAAATATGATCAGACACCAAGAATCTACATGTGGACTCACTTGATTGATGAGTCTGTAAAAAGGAGTCAGCAGGGTGCGGGATACCGGTCAGCGTAGATATCGTGATACATGCCCTGAGATCAAGGGGCCAGCTACGGGATCAACGAAAGGTCACCTTATCTCCACGTTCAACACACCGCCAGGGGCAAATCCATCGCACTCACACAGTATACACCTTCATCGGAGTAGAAATCAGTGAGGATGGATAGAGAAGACATACAGCGCCCACGTTGACACGGTGGCGTCGGGCAACATGCAGGGATGCAGAACCACAGGGGCCAGTAATCAGTCGAAAGCAGGGAGATGTGCCTATGTTATTATGAGTAGGATTTAGCCGTCAAAATCTGTTTACCTACCTATATTTGGGGTGAATGCCACTGGGAAAGTGAAAGTGAAAAAAAGGATATATGAAACTTGATATGTGATATTTCTGTTTAGCTTTGAGCGTGGGATGATGGCACACCATACAGGGGAGCAACAAAGCAAGGACCAGTACCAAGGCCGGAAACATGGAGAACTACTAGGAAGAATCGTGACTTCCTGCTATACATGGAATGTCTGAGCGGACCCTACTTCTGTCAAGGTAGTCTGATAGTCATTGGCGTAATGGGACGGTAGGACATACCAACTACAGAAGATGGACCTGTGGCATACGGAGAAGCCGAACTGATGAGAAGGACAGCAACCCACCGCATAAGGGTGGGGGTGCACTACGGATTGCCCTCTGGACCCAGGGTAACGAGGTACTTACGGGACCATAGCCCTGGCCAGGGGACCGTTTGGTCTCAGCCGCATCCCTGACAAAGGAGTCAAGTAGTGTTGCGATTGTCGTAGACATCATTGATGGAAAAGTCGTACGCACTGGCGAAAGGTAGTAGACCACCTTGCAGTAGATGGAAATAGGAAGGGTACTCTGTGGCAGGGGTAAGACGCGACCGAGGAGGTCTACTAGAGGTAGCAGCTGTTGATTTATCATGTGTTGACACTGGCACATCCACATCATCATGGAGGAATCGTTTGTCAAGTACAAAATCAAGCTGGACGCGTGATGGACATAATCATTCGATGCGTGCGAGGGCCAGAGGCACTGTGAGGCTCGGACCTGAGGCCATCGCGGTGGCGTGGTGACCGTCAAGTCTCATGGAACTTGACAGCTTCCAATTCGCGAGGAGCTTGAATCACCAGTTCTTTAGAAAACACTCGCTTTACAGTCTGAGGGATGGTAACGTATCATGACGATCATGGGGCCTTTTACGTGGCCCTACAACACCAAGGCCGAACAAACAAACTTGGATAGACTCTCGACAACTTCGCCCAGTCCAGCAACTGGCTCGCACAACTCCGAGGTCGGATCTTGTCACCATGCTCGCCGGATCTTCCTAGGTGTAAGTACATGTTCCGCGGTAGTGGTCCCCCAAATTCTGTTTGATTCCGGTAAATAAACACCGCCCGAACGGTGAACCCATCCCGTCACGTTTCTCCTCTGAACGTCACTTTGACAAGCGTCACCATAGTAACTTTTTTCTCGCACCCGGTTATCCGACGAATTGCCTACACGAATACATCGGGATCGCTGTTGAATGACCTCCAGGCAGCACGATTTTCGGTCGGATTCGTATGTGGCGAACCTATCCAGTCTCAGTTTGAATTTCTGACACTCAACTTATTCCATTTTGATTGATCAAGAACGTTGTGAACCTCGCCTTCTTATATGGTTCCCGACGAATGACTACGTATCCCACGACACCTTGTAATCAGACACCTGAAACTGCCCAGGGCATGTGCATCAGGTAGCGATGTGTCTCAATTGAGCGTCGCTACTACGTCCTGCATGCGATGGAAACCCGAATGTAGCATGGTCTTTTTTTTCTGATTCTGATACGCTTGGTGGATCACACTCTCCAGCATTCGATGCTGTTGGCTGCTTTTTCGAACGGGAAGTCACCGCCCCAAATCGCGACATCTCTTGAGCTTTCTTCCACACCGGCCCACAGTTTGCCTATCGTCTCCCGTGCTGTGCCAATGTCATTCACACGTTCCCCGTCGAGCTCTTCTTTGCAACTCTGGAGACCTCGATGAGCAAATTCGGAACTCCAGTCGATTGTTAAATCCCACCTGGATGGCTTGGCATATGTCCGTATCGATATCCGCCAACATTTCTACCATCAGTCCCTCTGGTTCCCATCTCAACCCAACCGTCGCCTTCACTACCGATGAAAGCAGGCCAAGACCGGCAAACCCCATGCCGGCGCCGTACAACGAGCGAGCCCGGGCAAGGACGTTTTCTAGCTCGGGAGTAGGAACGACGTGGATCCCATCAAGCCCAGTTGCGAATAAACCGTTCGTAGTTGCGATCCGTTTTGCGTTGGTCTGGCGGAGTCTAGAGCGAGCTGCTGCCGTAAATGAAGCAGCGAGGCCAGGAGTGCCGGTTGCGAGCAGAGTTCTTGTGATAGCACGAAGACTGTTGAGGACGTGAGTGCACGCACTATTGTCGGAATGTCAACAAGATACTTGCTCCCCGATAGTGGCATTAGCTATCAGTGTGTCGACCTATAGCGTGTAGCAGTGTGACGATCTGAATGAGCGCGCGTGGTGGGGACGTACCATGAGATTCCTGGAAAACAGCCATATGAGCAAAATCCGGTTGAACTATGGCGGAGGGGAGAGGATTGACCACGTACACATGTCCCAGGGTCTTTCCATTGACGTCTTGTGGGTGAGAAGTAAGGGCGGGCATTTGTGAAGTCGGAAATCTCAAGTTGGGGGGGAGGGGGCTATAAGAAGGCCTACGACGGGGGGTCTGCTCTATTTAACGCCAACGAGTTGGTTCGGAGATCACCTAGTTGAAGTCTTCTTCTTGTTGACAGGAGAAATCCAAAAAAATCTATTTCCAGTGAGTCAATCCTCAGATCGATTCACTCCTTGGGGGGCCTAACTGCGGCTAGCTTTTCCTACAAACATATTGACACATGTGTCACGTCGTCGGTAACTCATCATTCGCCGAAGTGTGTACCCCCGTTCGACAATATCTTCATTTCTAAAAGGTCCATTCAGAGGTTTCAGACGGAATCTATGCTCCGAGTCGGAACGTTCAATAACCCATGCGCCAAAATAATAGGCGCCCCCTTGTGCAAAACTTTTGGAACGGAGTTTGATCAAGATCCATTAAAAGGGCCTCTGCAAACCTGTATATTCGTTTTGTCTTTCAGGATCCCCCCTTTCCATCATGTCAAGGTCTCCAGTCTCTTCGCGGGAAACATTTGATCTCGGGCCATTTATTGTTCCAAGAATCTGGGTCGGTCTTTGGCAACTCTCAAGTAATGCATGGGGCAGCGCGCCCGCCGCAAGGATCCGTCAGGCGATGGCTAGACATGCCGAACTTGGCTACAACGCATTTGGTGAGGGTGCATTACAGGGTCTCCCCGCATCGCCTGCTTACTACTACTTTCCAGACATGGTGCGGAATGCCAGTTCTCCTATAATCACTCTTCTCACCGGCATGTCTCCCTTTTGACTCTGCCGTCACCTATTTTAGGGTAAGATCCCGACGAACTAAGCTGCATTTCTTACCGCTGAATTTATTGGCAGCCGATCACTATGGGAGTGCGGAAATTCTCTTTGTAGGTTATCCCTCGTTTGGCTTGGTTCATGGCTCTAAGCGACCATCCAGGGACAATTCAGAGAATCACTACCGCCAAGCAAGCCTGTTCTTGGTGCTACCAAATGGTGTGTTTTCAGTTCCACCATTCCGACACGCGCAGTCGTGGAATCCGCGGTGCGAGAGCGAATGGAGCGTATGCGTACCCAGTCCGTCGATTTACTCCAGGTGTGTCAAGCCGGTCTTCTTCCCTTGTCGATATAACGTGTTTCATTTCCCCCGCCACGGTTATAGTTTCATTGGCAAGATTACTCCGATAAAGGCTATCTAACAGCCCTCCAAGTCCTCCAAGATCTACAACACGATGGCTTGATCTCTGCAGTTGGGTTATGTAACTTCGACGCGAAGCATACAGATGAGATCTGCACACAGCTTGGTCCCGGATTCATCGTTTCGAATCAAGTGCAGGTAAAGATATCACCCTGAAACATTGACGTTCGTGGTTCATCACCCCTGGCAGTTCTCTTTGATTGATACGAGACCATTGCATGGCATGGCCGATGTATGCGAGCGACACAACGTGAAGCTTCTAACATATGGGACCCTTGTGAGTAATGTCCGGTTTGGGGAACCGGCTTCGCTCATGCATCTATTGCAGTGCGGGGGGTTCTTGGCTGACAAGTGGCTTAATCAACCGGAACCGGATCTCTATGCCGGTAACTTGACGCCATCGCAACGAAAGGCAAGTATGACATGCAGACCCGTCCGAGCCCATCGCCCGGTTCACCTGCCGTTTTGTTCCATTGTGCCAATTTTTTGAAAAATTACGTTTTCATGTTGACCTCATTCTCTCGTTTAGTATCTCGATGTGATCCTGAAAGCATGGGGTACCTGGGACCTCTTCCAGACTCTCTTGGCAGTGCTTCGTGATGTGGGTGATTGTCACGGTGGTGTAAGCATTGCCAATGTCGCCACACGTTGGGTCCTTGATCATCCGTTCGTGGGCGCTGTTATCATAGGTACGAATGTTATCATGATCTTCGTCGGGTGGGGTCTTATCTTTTGTCCGGTTATCTTCTTCCCTTCCACAGGCGCTCGCTTGGGTATTTCCGAGCATCCAGATGATAACCAACATGTCTTTGAATTCACGCTGACAGAGGAGGACCAGGATGCGATCGAAGCAGTGCTCGCACAGTCCAACGGCGGACGTATGATCAGCACGATTGGTGACTGTGGGGCCGAGTACCGCTGAACGCGACCAAACTGTGGGTGCTTGGATTGGACAATTACTTTCGTCTTTCGTGAATCGCATGTTTCATTGCACCCACGCGCGATCGGATGCACACCGTGGTCCGGCCATCAAGAAGTGTTTGGGCTGCGCTTCTGATTCCCAGTGGTGCAGTTACATGCATCGCACGCGATCAAGTGATCCCCTTGCAGAGACCGAAATCGAACTACCATCTTCAGGCATTGGAACAACAAACCTTGATTATCTCGAACGTAATAGATGAATTCAAATTACAGTTCATGTGACATGGATGTAATGCGAGAGCGTGATTGCGAAAGAAGCCACGTGAACGCATGATGGCAATGATGATAATGTATACGTGTAAATGCATAGTCCGGTGTAAGGGCCATCTAGAAACTACTGATCAGTCTAATAGCTCAGAGTCTGCTCGTGTGGGAAGCGATCAAAGCAGAGGACAGGCGCTGGATTGGCTGTAATTTCCTTTTGACGTCTCGTAAAATACTCGTTTTTGGATGCCAATCTCGGAAGGCATCTCGTAACGCGACGATTTCGTCGGAGAAAAGCGTAGCCACCTTTTCATCTGCGATGAGATCGCGCAGCGCCCACGGAATCTATGTATACAATTATATGAACCGAGTCGCACGAGCTATTCGGAACAAAGACGTACCTCGTAGTCATTCCTCTCAGCCGAGGCATTGAATGGTTCCTCAACAAGTTCGACCTGTGCTCCTGAGCCGCCATCGGTGAGGAACAGGTAATTTACAGCCAAGCTGTAGTGTCGCCACAAATGAAGCCGGATCAAGGGCAGACTTAGAGAAAATAACGTACGAGTATGTAGCACGTTCCTCATATGGTGTCGAGTGCCCGATGCCATTCAACGATCCTGCGGTAACTTCCGATAAGAGCGTGAGGAGCCCGCCGTCGGAAAGCCCTGCGTTTCGAATGCGCAGAAGCAGGACGAGCAGGTTGGAGAGAAAATCGGAAGGGCTATGAACAGATTGGATAATCGGCTTCCGAATAGTACAGAACAACTTTTACGCACTGGTATGCGTCTCCGTCAATGTACAGTGCACGTAAAACCAGGGGATGGGATACGGATGTGAACAGTCCGGAGTACAGCCCTACGACCTGGTCATTGAGCGATGCGATGTAGACCATCTTGATCTAGGAGATGAGTTAATTTCGCAAGCAATGAGCGCTGCTAGATCACATACTCCATTATTCAGGACATTTCGGAGAGCCCTTACGTAGTCCCGGGATATAGCACTCTCTGTGTTCTGATACCACAAGTGTCAAGAAGATACTCATATAATTGACACGCGTGTTCCTGAACCTGGAAGAAACGCACCTGGAATTCAAATAATTCTCTCGCGGCCGTGGATTCAAAATACTGTATACCGTGAGTGAAATGAATGACGGGGGTGCCGTGTAACGTGCCTGAATGTACGGTTGCACCAATGAGCTTGTACTCAAGTATCGCAAAGGCCCAAGATGGATCCCACATAGTCCCAGGCAGCAAATTCGCTGGGGTGGCTTCACCAACGCAACCGAACCAGATGCAAGGCCACTTGCAGGAATAGATGCATCAGCATTGAGGTTTGTCCGGATATGGCCATCAGCGATAAGGCGGTCTAGAAGATGTGTCGACACCACTGATCCTTGGGAATGCGTTGCGATAAAAATAGCATCGGCGTCATGAAGATCCTCCATCCATTCCTTATTACCAATCAGGTTTTGATACAATCTAACTCATCATGAAGACAAAGGCGCATCAAGACAATTGACACATACCTCTCAACCCGGCGGTTGATGGTTCCTTCACCTTCCAGAGGTATCTTGGTGACCCTATCCAGCTTCACCTTGTGCTCCTCCTGGAAACCATCTAGCGCGTCTGCGATCCCATTTACGAACTTGGAACTTGTCCCTGTAGGCTGAGCAAAAAACATTCATCAAGTACTTCACGCAACATATTGCGGTGCACTGACCTCGCCGGCAAATGTACGCAACACGGTACCTTCAGGCGGCCCTTGTGAGTATGAGTTCACGACACATTCAGGGCGGTGACCCACCGGGAAACCACCCATGGACGCCTATGATCACCACTCTTTTGCATCCCCTGAGTACGTCCACGCCCTGCCCTCCGCCGACTACATCCCACGTGCGTGGGAGAGCTCTATCGTACGGTGAATAAACGTATTCCTTTGCTTTACCTTTACCCTTGTTGGAAGGTACCTCACTCCGAGAAAATAAAACCCCGCTGACATATTGTAGGGTCTTTGATATGGCAGACGGGGGTTCGCGAGGTGCTACCGATCGCGGCAATACATGAAATGTATCATTCCATGTGGGGCGAACGAGGTTTGGCGGAGGCGGTGAGGTGGGTGTTTTTACCCCCGCTTTTTTTGATGGCGAAGGTGACGGCTGCCGCTTCAATGTGTCATTTAAAACGGTTTCTGCGTTGGTTGCCGTCTGAGGTATAGAAGGCCGCTTATCGTCTGATTTAGTGGGAGGCGGAGATAAAGATGGGATATCTGACGTATTCTGGGGTTGCGACCGAATGGCTGGCTTTGTGACTCGAGTCGGCGATGGTTGGATCACCGTGGGTTCTGACAGGGACGCGGAATTTGACTCTGGAGTCATCTCGTCATCGATCTCCATGACTTCCATTGTTCCCACTTCTTTGTCGTGGGTTATGGACTTCATTGCGATTGCCTTGGCGGTGAAGAATGTCATCCACCCTGTGGGGTTTACTGATATCACGGAGTGAATGGGATTGCTGTGGTCGACAGATCCTGCAATGGTCTGGTGCTGCGGAGAGGGGGATATCTGGTCTCGAGAGGGGTGATCTCCCGCGGAGGGCTTCTCTTCAGTCCTTGCATCCGTCTGAGAATGGTCTGGCGGATCTTGTTGAGAACCCGAACTCACATCGGGGGCGGCGGCGGGGACTGATGTTGGTGACTGATACCAAGACCAAGGTGCGTACCAATTAAGACCCTGTGGGACTGTCGCGAGATCTGCGTGCTTGACGGAACTCCGTCCCTTGTCACTGGATAGTAAACATTCGGTGCGATCTGGATTTAGGTCCACTCGAGGTGTAACCCCGCCCTCTGACTGTGAGCTTTCGGTGTGGTTGGGAATAAGTGGTTGGTCGGGAGCTGCCGACGAGGTAAGAGCGCCAAAGGGTTGCATGTCTTGCGCGCTTGCGTCCGTCTGGGAGACGGAGGTATTGCCATTCCAACCCAGATATGTCCACCAGGTATTTGTGTGAACCTCGGTTGTTTCGGTTGGTTGAGTGGGAGACTGATTGGTACAATCTGAAGCATGTACCACGAACGCGGAGGCAGTGCGAGTTGGTTCGGTCACTGTTGAGTCGGTGCTTCCGGGATCTATCCAGCCATGCAGTGAATCCGAGGTCTTTTATGATAAAACAAGAACGTCCGTACCTGGAGTAGCAGCACAGGGTTCACAAGAGGGCTGAGCGGATGAGTCCGGTGGAGGTGAAGTGGCCGCAGCCTCGGATATAGGTTTGGACTTTGTCAGCATGGAAAAGTTGAAAACAAAAGGACTCGTCGTCGAGTTAGGAACAACTGGAGGACTGTTGCCTTGCCGAGTTCCTGGCGCTGGAGAATGATGCGGCGAAGGGCTAGATGGGGTCTGGGAAATCGGTTGTTCTTCGTGAAAAAAGGGAGCATCGGACTCGAACTTTGGATGTGAAGTGGGCGCGGGATGTGGGGATTGTGACGCAGTTTCTCCGGAAGGAGGCACAAGGTCGGGGCGAGGACTTGAATCTCCCACCTCACCGGATGGGCCTGCCGGCCTAATGCCATTGTGTGACTCAAGGTTAAATTCGTCCGGCGATACTGTGCAGATATGAATAGCGTCCGAGTCCCTCCCAACTTTTACTTCGGAGATGGAGGTGTCCTTGCCGCTCGACCGAGAAAACACGTTGAACCATGCACGTTTGTTCGACGAGGACGGGATCAGAGCAGGGTCTTGCGAAGCAGCAGCTGGAGTGCTTGAAGATTGAACCGAGGGTACGAGTTGATCGGCATGAGGAATGACAGGGGCGTAGTCTGAGGTAGCGACTGGTGGAGTGGAATCATCATGCGCTTATCAGCTAAGTACGATGTCTACAAAGAGACGTGATCGACACCGCACCTAATGCTGATTGGTTGAACTCTTGGACAGCGTTTACAGGAGGCGACTCGATGGAGGGGTCGGCAGTGGATGATTGGTCGTGGTTCTCGGTGGTCATCGGGGTAGCATTTAGCTGAGAGGGATCAGGCGGCATGGCCCTACGAAGAATCCTGGGTAACTTGTCTGCCGCAGTGGTTAGAGAACTTGTCTGTTGGGGCTGCCGGTGTGCGAGAACAAACGACACCGTGGGTGGGAGAGTGTTGTTGCGTATGACGACGGGGCGTTTGCGACGAAATTGTTGAGCAGATGAGGGAGGGGTCATCAATGCCAACCCGTCAGACAAGAGACTGGCAGGAGCACGCAGGCCGTGGCGGCTACAACGACCCACTACGACGACCAGGAAACACGTGATACAAGACACGTGCCAAGCATCGCCTCCACTGTAACTTTTTCTGACGCGACAAGCCTGGAGGGGCCTTACCTGCCCCACTGTGATCTATTGTCCCCAGAACCACGCTTGCTCAGCAGTTGTGAGCAGTGCAACACGCTCGATGATCATGTGAGGTATCATACGGAGTTGGTGAGTCACATAATATTTTCATTGCGAATCTTATTGATGCATAAATTCTGGGAACCTGTCAATTGTTTTGGGTACCATCATTCTCACTCTCTGACTCGGAGTCCACCTCATCTCCTCATTTTCACCATTCGACGTCCTATCTTGGTGTCACCCTCCGTCACTTTTCGAAAGGCAAGCATTCCCTGCACGCCGCGTCGGGGGGACAATGCACGATCTTCTATACGGAAACGCTCAGAATCCTCGGATTGCGTGGGATTTAGCTCCACCTCGCACGGGCCTTGTACACGCGTTTCCGATGCGCGTGTTGTATTACGATTGTCAACGCCGGACCGATGTTCCAGAGTGGTGCGAGTACGTGGAGAGCCTCGAGGTATTGTGTAAGTGGTCGGTCGTGATGCAAGGATACGCGGAATTTGGTCGGGGAACGTGCGATTCGGGTGGCGAAATGAGGGGGAGCGCGCTCGTGGTAGAACGAGGAAGTGATCATCCAGGCGTCGGAAGATGGTGATGGTCACCTCTCGTTCTGCGCATGAGACGGCGTTGACATCGGATGGTGATAGTGGGCGGTGGTCGGTCTGGACATGCATGTACCCAGACGAACTGTGAGTGAACGCCAGCCACGTCGGGACGCATATGTACGCCGGATACAGAACGAATGCGGCAGTCCTGAGGGATTCCCTGCTGAACAAGGACCTGGGAGGCGAGCGGGCAAGTTCGAAACGACGTGTTGGACATGAGGGACGAGCATTAGGGCTTGAAAGAATATGGTTGAGGCGGGACACGAGCAGTTGCGCTCGAAACGACGCAACAGAGGTGGTGGACGAGCAGTCGGGCTCGAAGGGACGCGGGGGAGGTGGTATACGAGCGATCGGGATCAACACGGCCCGTCGGAGGTGGGGGATGAGCAGTGGCGCTCGAAACGACACGGAGGGGAAGGGGAGCGAGCAGTCGGGCTCGAAATGACACGGTAGAGGCGGGAGACAGGCGATTGGGATCGACACGACGTGTTGAGGTGGGGACGAGCAGTGGCGCTTGAAACGACGTGTTAGAGGAGGGAAATGAGAGGTGGCGCCCGAAACGACACGGAGGGCAGCAAGCGGTATGGCTCGAAACGACGCGGAGGGGGAGGGGAGGCGGGAGACGAATGACCGAATAGATTTGGTGGAATGGTAGACGAGCGTCAGGGCTCGACATGACGGATTGGAGGTGGGGGACGAGCAGTTGCGCTCGAGATGACACGGTGGAAACGGGAGACCAGCAACTGGGCCGAATGGATGCAGTAATTGTGGTAGACGAGCGATCGGGCTCGACACGACACAGCTGGAGTACCAGTGGGAGGTAAGCGGACAGGCTCGAAACGACGCAATGAAGTTGGGGGACGGGCGGCTGCACTGGAAACGACAAGGAAGAGGGAGGGGGACGAGCGGCCGGGGGCCCGATTAGATGTGGTTGGGGTGGTAGACGAGTGATTGGGCTCCACGCAACCTGTGGACGAGCAGTGGTGCTCGAAACAACGTGTTAGAGGGGAGACACTGAGGGGGCCTGGGGAGGGTAGCGAGCGGTCAGGCTCGAAATGACATGGTGAAGGCTGACGCCCTGTGAAAACTGGTTATGACTTCACGACGCTTTTTGCAAAGTTTAAAACAGGTGAATATGTATCAACCGTGACATGAGTTGACATTGACCGTCTAGCCATCCAACTAAAGCTTTCATTAGCAGAACATACTTTTGTTACAAGTTGGGAACGTGCGCTTAGGGTCATGTGCTCGTGACCAAAATCAACCTTATCTGACTAGGGCAGGTCGAAGCAATCAGCCTGTTTAATCGTTGTGGGGGTGGGATATACATAGTATGAGTTGACGAGACTAGCTGAAAAGATCCCTCTACAATCTCTGCAGAAGGGGGGCTTTCGACTGAGTCTCATCAGTTTCAGCTGGCTGGCTTTTATCTACAAAG
Source organism: Porphyrellus cyaneotinctus (assembly GCA_038091315.1). Taxonomy (NCBI): domain Eukaryota; kingdom Fungi; phylum Basidiomycota; class Agaricomycetes; order Boletales; family Boletaceae; genus Porphyrellus; species Porphyrellus cyaneotinctus. Next base: position 172 of record JBBPOF010000230.1, on the reverse strand, counting down.
CCATGGGAAGGATTTGTCAACATCCAGGCACGAATTACTAAGTGCTCTCCCATCATCAAATCACCGTGGGGACCAATCTATACAGAAAAGGAAAGGACCCTTGATGGTGAGAATGATATTACGAATTGAGATTAATTGTGGGGAGGAGGAGAAGAAAAAGGTAATAGACCTG
>JBBPOF010000229.1:0-33375 GCA_038091315.1 Porphyrellus cyaneotinctus | reverse complement strand
GCGACGGGTTATATGTTCGACCACTGGCAGTGTTTTACTATTCAATAAATGACGAAATAAATGACGTACGAGGGATCCGATGGCAGGTGGCTGGCCGCCCCCACTGCTGATTGATGCCCATACGGCTTCATACATATCGCCCTTTACTAGTAGTTCCTTCAAGATCATCATCGAGTATAACGTCTCCCTTAGTATCCAACTTACCCAGAAAAAGCTGGGTAGTGACCCCGTAAACCAAAGAAAAGATAAATGTGACAGCGCTCTTCCAACAATAGAACTGTGCAGATTGATGGCACACCGCCATCTGATGGTACTATGAATGCGCGAATGTGTGGAAGATGATACTAGTACCCCCCACATTGGGTTCTGTCGCGGCAATCTGAACCTGGAGGATTAGACTGAACTTGTCAACGAATGAAAGACGTACTAATTGGCTGCGATTCTACAGTATGTTTGTGTTCTTATTTCCCTCGATCGAGGATTCAATATTCAATCTCCACTGGTATAGAACTTGATAGTACAATGCACCCCGAGAACAGCCACGAAGCGGAGAAATATTGCACATGACGCGGGGTACGTTTTCGGAACCAGAAAGGTGTACTCCGGTCATCCGACCTTGCCAGACTCGTTCGCCGGATCACCACACAGTCCTCGACTTTGCTCACGACGGCGCGACGACCCACACGTCCGCGCTCACCACCTCAGGTCAGCCGATCATCATATCATACTTCCTAGTCACATGCCAGTGATTTGATGTTTGACTGTTGGCACTTACGCACAATGATGTGCACCAGGCGATAGTGGTTCGTCAGGGAACACTGCCCAACTCCAGGCACACAATAGGAGGACGGGTTATAGCGTGATGGGCCCTAGTGGTCTCAGACTGGTCATGACCAGTCTGGGACCATTTTCCGGTTCGCTGATGGCCGGCCGGCCACCACAACGGCCCAGCAAGACAGCCCAACCCTCCAAACGCCACGATATTATGACTATTCGACCTTGTTGCCATGCGAGTCTGGACACTGGAGACATGAACTGTGGACGGCAACTTCTCAGCTTCAAGTGTCCGACGACCAAGTTCAACGCGACGCACAACATCTGACCGGGACCTTTTCGACGGTTTGTTATTCTTTCCATGTCGTACGAAGTGTGCCAAAGACGACATCTCAAGTAACCGCACAGAGTGGAATCTTCCCATCAACTTCCGCTCAACATCCCGTTCCTCAGACCTGACGCGCACCATGACCCGACGCTTCGAGTCCAGGTGCCTCTGAATCTTCCGTATCGCACTCTATCCGATCCACCTGCTCTGAGCTAATGTCTCTTCCCCAGGGGATTGCCTTCCGCTCCGCCTGTCTTTATTTTTGCTTCCACACGTTGCACTCGTGGACATGTTGGGAGGTGATACCAAGCGGATCCAGATAAACACCCTCATTGTGGAGCTCGTCGTTGTTGACTTCCTTAAGGGAACTCTAACACTGTCGGTGACATCCGGTGATACAAGAACGCTCAAGATTCAGCCAAAGGCCTGTGTAGAGCCTCTTGTGGGCCCTGGGTCTGGTATCTACACGATATCGAACTTTTTGGCATGAACCCGATGGATTTTGCGTTTGCGGTGTGGGCTTGACCCCTCGGGTACGTTCGAAGCTGTCCACAAGGCGTTGGTACTAGGAAAAGTGTACATACAACCTAGTAATGAGTTCAACTCGAGGAGTCCAGACGCGTCCGGTGCCACCATGTGTGGATGATCAGAATGATCGAGGTCTTGCTCACACGTCCACCGTCTGAATGGCAAACCCAAGTTTTCTTCCGACCCTGCCTCAGTCCGACATCGTCCAAGCGGCTCAGGTACACCAATTACGATCTCCAGAACATCCCTACCTGATCCCCATGATCCCACCGTAGCTCATTCAACAAGCCTATTCCCCTGCCACCGCTGGCTCTTCAGACGCCCAACGGCGTCTTCAACAAGAACTCTTCGACATTCAAAAACGATACGAGGCATGGGGCCTGGTCATCCCATTTCTGAACCACGACGACACCAGCGTCCAGTTCTTTGGCGCGCACACCGTTCAGGTCAAAATCGCGAGAGATTGGTGGGTTGTTGACCATGCCCACGCTGGGTCGGTAGATTAACAGACGCCAGGGATACCTTTCCGTCGGACAACGCGCTTTCGCTGCGTGATTTGGTGCTCGAACTCACATCCCACTCGATCGTGTCCGGGAAGAGTAAAATTATTCTTCGAAAGCTATTCGTGGCGGTAAATGCGACTCATTTTTCGGCGTATGCTCGATTGTCTGACGAGCGCCACTTAGATCACATCGCTGGCGCTCAAAATTGCCCCCGGATCGCCGTCGATATGGCCGGGTTGGATAGTGTCGACGGTCGAGTTTTTGTCCAGCCGGGGCACGCCGACGGAAATCTTGCTTGATTTCCTGTCCATCGCAGCGGAGGAAGTCGAGACGGCGGACTTGATTGGGCCAAGCAAGTGAGTACCTTCTGGGTCCTGTCTCCACGCTTCCTCAGCCGACGATCGAATCAGAATGCAGATGCACCAAACGCTCCTCGACGCTGCCCCGCTCGTCGTACGGGCCGTGATCACGATCATCACCCAACCACGAGATCGAATGCGCATCCGCGAACTCGATTCGGCGCTCAAATGTCTACAAGCATGGATGTCTGTTCTCCGTGGAAAGTACGTGTTGCGTCATTGGAACGTCGTCGAGTGAATGATGCCATTCGTCACAGCGACATTACTCCACTGATACCCATGCTGATCTCGCTGTTGACACCTCCGAGTCCTGAGGCGGATATTGACCCTGAGATTTTCACGCCAGCCTCGGACGCGCTGCAGGAACTGATGACGCGTTCTTCGTTGGCTGGTGGAGCAGGTGCCATGTCACTCACGCTTCCACTCCTCGTTTGGGTTGACACATGGGGTCCTCGGATCCTTCAGTCCAGTACATCATGTGTGTTGCTCGTCCTGATTGGTACCATGTGGGATATCTTAGACTTTGCATTATAGCTTCAGAGCTCTCTCATTCATTATGCAAGCTCATCGTCACCCTCGGGGACCACTCGAATACTTACTTTGCTAGCAACATCACCTCACAACAGCCGGTAGCAGGTTCCCCGCGCACGCGATCGCAGCTCGTACAAAGCTTTCTCCGACTGTTACTTGGTTACACCGGTCTGCCTGGCTACTTTGGTGTCGACGAAGAGGAGAGCGAAATGACCCTCGGGTTCTGGTATCTGTTCCAGGAATCGCTTTGGAGTGTCGAGTATGACGAGGGCGATGACGAGAGGGATAGCGTGCCCCCTGCGGACGTGGAAGAAAGCAATAGGCTGGCGTTGGTGAACGCCGTGTACGTCGAGCTTGTGAAAATCTTGAGGAGCAAGGTGGCGTGGCCACCTCAAAGTATATTGAGTGGGTGGCTCAAAGGTGTGTCGTACGGGACTGGGATGTGAGGCACGCACTGATGTTGATCAATGCGCGATAGATCAGGTGGACAAGTTTCAGGTGTCAGTGGTGCTTTCTCACCTTGCATAAACGTCTCTCCTCATGGATTTCAGTTATCGGAGGGATGTGGGAGACACGCTCATCAACGCGTAGGTATACGATATTTGTGCGATCCATGAGATTGATAGTTTTCAGATACTATATCCTTCGCAACGAGATGATGGGGTATTACTTGAACGACATTCAAGAACGTCTCGCAAATAGACCGGAATCCAACGGATGGGAGGTAGGTGTTCCAGCATTGTTTTATTGAATGAAGATTCATTCGGTTATTACTCTCTCAGGATATAGAAGCTACGCTGCATTGTATCATGTCTGTTCAGGAGGCGGTCCCTCTTGAAGACAATCATTTCATTGCTCGGTTGTTTGGACCGGATGTACTTGGACGCCTTCCGACCACGGGGCAAGACAGGGTGCGACGTACCGCGCTTAGCCTCACTGGTGAGCCGTGTTTTGCATTCCTATCGCGAGATATAACCCATGGAATACATCCCTGTATAAAGGAACATACGCGTCCTGGTTCACTACTCGGTCTGTCACGAGTACACCCGCTTCACAACCCTCTTTGCTCATGAATGCAATTTCGTACGTTGCTCCTGCATTATCCGAGCCGTCGCTGTGTCTACCCGCTGCAAATGCTCTTCGGGATCTCTGCGATGCCAACCGAGCCGCTCTAGCACCGCATGTAGGGGCGTTTGCTGAGCTGCACGCTGGGTTGACTGGTATTCCTGTGAGTGGTATCGTAGCCATACATCCCTGTCTTCTCAGTCTGTGCATCTCAGGACACGGAGAAAAGCAAGGTATTGCAGTCGATAGCGAGCGTTATTCAGGCATTGCCACCGGAAGAAGAGATCCCGCCTGTGCTCGGTATTGTGAGCCCCGTCGTGGAGAAGCTTGAGCAAGCTTTGCGGTCCTCTTCGCGGGTACGGATCTGCGATGCTGCGTTCGTGTTGTGGTTACCTGATTCCTACTGATAGCTTCCCGAAGAAGCGCGTGCTGTTGCGATCGTCCAACTACAAACGCTATCGGGCGTAGCCAAGGGGCTTACTCGTACCGCAGATTCTTTGCTGATCATCGATGAAACGCCTGCAGAGCGGGCAGAGGCGGAGCGTTTGCGGCAATCCCGGGATGATTACAGGATGGTCAAACTCCGAGAGAGCTTATTTGCGGTGGTGAGGAGCGCATTCGAACAATGGTCGACGGATGCAAGCGTGTCCGATGTGAGTCTCTTTCTTTGTGAGGATATGGATGGAATAGGTTGACCGCGTGTGGCATGTAGGCGCTCAGTGAGTTTTTGCGCTCCATTACTTCTTTGCCCAGCGATATCACGTTGTTATCTCTACCTCCGGGACCATTGTTGGGGCTGATATGTGTGGCATCTCAGAGGCAGCTGACGGCGGTGTGGCTTACCTTGGCCAACATGCTCATCATTCAACTGGATCCGCCAACCATGTTCTTGAATTCGACGCTGAAAACGGCTCCGGACGTGGAGGGCATGACTGTCGTGTCGAATGCGCTACCTGTTTTGCTACAGGCGTCGTTGTCGATGCTCGGCCAACCTGGAGCGATGGAAGCTGTGAGAATTTTGATGCAAATAATGAGCATTAGTATTGACGCGATGCCAGAACCCTGACATCGTCCAGGCTTTCTTTGGTTGCTTGGACAGTGTGAGTTTTCAGTTGGTCTTTCGCAAGCGTGTATTAAGGACATCTACGTGGATAGGTGGCCAAGCACTTTGTAGCAGTATTCTATAATCTTCCGCCTGGTGCCCTCGATGCACTGATGCAATGTGCGGTGAGCTCGTTGTCGCTTCAAGAGCGTTACTCTCTTGTTGCGACATGCACGTTCCTGGTGCGCTGAAGATCGTGCCGGATGAGGCATGATGAGCTCAACAATTACCTTTGTCAGGAAACGCTCATTCGTCGCACTTCGGGAAGCGATGACCTCGGAGAAGCAGGCACGATCCTCTTTCAAATGCATGGTCGGCCGATTCTTCGGGCGGTTCTTAGCGGGTTCGCAGGTGTCGCTCCGAGGTCGGCGACTCAGAACTTGATCGAGCTATTGTCCATGTTTACGTCAAAATACCCGTCTGAAACGCGGGCGTGGATGAGCGAGATACTCTTTACCGTATGTGTCCGCATTCGGGGATGTAGTCATGCTGATATAGGCGGATGATGATTTCAGGACGATTTCGTGCCATCCAAGGCCACGCCAGAGGCCAAGCGAACGTTTATCAAGGCTGTGGTTGGGTGGGTGTTTCCAGTAGGTCCGAGCCCGTGAGATGGTACTGACGACGTCGTAGGTCGCGGTCGCCGAAGAGGACGAGGGAAGCGGCGCAGCAGTTTACGCTCATCGCGAGGGGATTGGAGGGTACCAGTTTCGGATATATTGCGTCCGTCAGTATGTGACCGTACACACTGGGTCCGTTACGCGTCACAAGGGAGAGTGATCGGCAACAGAGCGGCCGAAAACCGGGCCGATGGATGCCGATTATAAATAAACGTTCCTGATTGGCTGGATCAATCACAAGCATAAAAACGAGGTCTTCCGGAAATAGCCGGAACAATCGCTTTTTCTCTGCAAACTCTGGCCCACACATAACATCGCTCCTCGTCGTCGTCGACGTTGTTCACGACGATGCTCACCATCACTTCAAGAGCTCGTCATGTTCTCCGCTCAGCCCGCCGCATGGCCACGGTCGCCTCGCGCATCGGCGACACCAAGGTGTCCATGTCGCTCCTCGAAAAGGGCGCGTATATAAACTACCAGCGTATCGAGGATAACCTCGCCATCGTCCGCGAGAGGTACGCAGGCCTTGTTCATTTTTTGACGGACGTCCATTGATGACCTCCCGTGAACTAGGTTGCGCCGCCCATTGACTTTGTCGGAGAAGATCGTCTACGGCCATTTGGACGATCCTCACAACCAGGATCTCGTCCGAGGTGTGAGCTACCTCAAACTGCGTCCCGACGTACGTCCGTCGCTTCTCCCCAGCTGACCTTCTCACGACATGTCGTTATCGTAGCGTGTAGCCTGCCAGGATGCGACCGCCCAAGTACGCTGTTTCCACCCATCACTGCTTGGTTCTGTGTGTGTTGACGTAATATAGATGGCGCTGCTGCAATTCATGTCGGCCGGCATGGACACCGCTGCCGTCCCTACCACCGTTCATTGTGACCACTTGATCGAGGCTCAAGTGGGTGGTGTCAAGGATTTGGCGCGCGCCATCGACATCAACAAGGAAGTCTATGATTTCTTGGCAACGGCTACCGCCAAGGTGGGTCAGTTTCGTCTTGTCAAGTAACCGGCTTATCTGAACGGAGTCGTGCAGTATGGTCTCGGCTTTTGGAAACCCGGTTCTGGTATCATCCATCAGATCATTTTGGAGAATTATGCTTTCCCTGGTGGGCTCATGATTGGTACCGATTCGCACACCCCCAACGCCGGTGGTCTCGGAATGGTCGCTTGTGGTGTCGGTGGTGCCGATGCCGTCGATGTCATGGCTGGCATCCCCTGGGAGCTCAAGTGTCCCAAGGTTATTGGTGTCAACTTGACTGGCAAGATTAGCGGCTGGACGACTCCCAAAGGTAAGATTGTTTACTAGTCTTTTGCGTGTCTTGCTCATGATGTCGGATTGAAGATGTCATCCTCAAGGTTGCAGGTATCTTGACGGTCAAGGGTGGAACTGGTGCCATCGTCGAATACCACGGACCTGGTGTCGAGTCGCTCTCTTGCACTGGCATGGCTACCATCTGCAACATGGGTGCTGAGATTGGTGCTACGACCTCAGTCTTCCCCTTCAACCACCGCATGGCGGACTACTTGCACGCAACGAAGCGTTCAGAAATTTCCCAATACGCCCAGCGCTTCTCGCGCAATCTCAAGGCTGATGAAGGTGCCGAGTACGACCAGGTCATCGAGATTGTACGTGTCCGTTCTTAACGTCTAGTATTCTTTCTGACCGTCGCGGAATAGAACTTGTCCGAGCTCGAGCCTCACATCAACGGTCCCTTCACCCCAGATCTTGCTACGCCTCTCTCCAAGTTCGCCTCGGAGGTCAAGAGGAACAGCTGGCCACAGGAACTCAAGGTCGCTCTCATTGGTTCCTGCACCAACTCTTCGTATGAAGACATGTCTCGCTCCGCTTCGATTGCCAAGGAAGCTGCCAACCATGGTCTTCAGGTCAAGAGCAAGTTCACGATTACCCCTGGTTCCGAACAAATTCGTGCTACCATCGAGCGTGATGGTCAAATGGGTGCCTTCGAGAAGGTCGGCGGTCTCGTCCTTGCGAATGCCTGTGGCCCCTGCATCGGTCAATGGGACAGACAGGACGTTAAGAAGGGAGAGGTTAATTCGAGTGCGTCGTCTTGTCCGACTGTTGGAGAATCCCCTCTGACTCCAGCTAGTCATCACTTCTTACAACCGCAACTTCACTGGTCGCAATGATGCCAACCCCGCGACGCACGCTTTCGTCGCCTCTCCCGATGTCGTGACTGCAATGTCCTTTGCTGGTGACCTCACCTTCAACCCCGTCACCGACACCCTCACCGGCGCTGATGGCAAGCCCTTCAAATTTTCGGACCCCTCTGGCAATGAGCTTCCTCCCCGTGGATACGACCCTGGTCAGGACACCTTCCAGCCTCCCCCTGCAGACCGTGCTGCTGTCGCTGTCGCTGTCAGCCCCACCAGCGATCGTCTCCAGCTTCTTCAACCCTTCCAGCCTTGGGATGGAAACACCCCCACTGACCTCCCTGTCCTGATCAAGGTCAAGGGCAAGTGCAGTAAGTATATCATCCTTGTGCTCAATATTGGTAAAACTCAATTGTCGCCTGGCAGCAACGGACCATATTAGTGCTGGTGGACCCTGGCTCAAGTACCGTGGACATCTCCAGAACATCTCCCGTAGGTCACGATGTTTCAATTTGGATTTATCTGACCTCATCTTTAGAAAACTGCTTGATCGGTGCCATCAACTCCGAGAATGGTGAGGCTAACAAGGTCAAAAACTTGGTTACTAGCGAATACGGCGGGGTCCCGCAAACTGCTGCTTACTACCGCGACCACGGCATCAAGTGGGTCGTTATTGGCGACCACAACTACGGTGAAGGCTCCTCGCGTGAGCATGCTGCCCTCGAGCCGCGCTACCTTGGTGGTCTTGCGATCATTGTCCGCTCCTTTGCTCGTATTCACGAGACCAACCTGAAGAAGCAGGGTATGCTCGCTCTGACGTTTGTCAACCCTGAGGACTATGACAAGGTGCAACCCCACGACAAGGTGGACATTCTCGGTCTTGAGTCCTTTGCCCCTGGCAAGAACTTGACGCTTGTTGCCAAGCACCTTGACGGTTCCAAGGAGGTGAGTATTTGGAACGACGACCGTGAATTCGATGGTGACGTTCTGTCGTTTAGGAAATTCCCCTTGCACACTCGTTCAACGAGGGCCAGATTGAATGGTTCAAGGCTGGTTCTGCGCTCAACCTGGTTCGTCCTGATCATGACCTTATCGTCGTTGGTCACTGACATATCCATATCTTGTGGTCTAGATGGCTGCCAAGGCAAAACAGTAGATGAATCAGGATAGACGTCAACATGCTCTCTCACAGTTGTTTTCTAACGAGTCCGAACCTTGGCTCGCCTTGCACGACACATCTGCATCTCTCTTCTTTTTCCCTCGACTTTTTCGACCATTTCTCTCTCCGCACGCCGTCCATGATTGTCTATACAACCATGTAATATCACTCTGGACCACTTTTATTCAATGATTATTGTTATAAGTATCGGGTGCGCGGTATCTGAGTGCCTCTATAAAGGTATGAGTGTAAGAAGCCTTGGGTCCATGCAAAATATATTAATGCGTGATCAAGTAGACGATACGAATGGTCCATGGAAGGGATGACCCCCGTCCTAGACTTGCGGGGACGTTCTACTCTGGACGTGACTCGTTTGCCACGACTCGACGCCCGACTTGTTTAACTAGAGAGCAACCTGTCAGCGTTGGGCATTCAAAACCGAGTGAGAGGGAGGGACACACGGAATGCATACGTCCTCGTGCACTGTCTTCCGCCTCTGAGACGGTGGAGAGGTCCGAGGGACGTGCGAACTGGAGGGAGATGGGGGGTAGTTCGAGCGGGGTGTCCGCGTCGTCGTAGGCGCGCGAGGTGGCGCTTCGGATGTTGAGTCTGGTGATAGGGCGAGTTGGAGTGGCGTGTGAGATAGGAAAAAGTGGTGGGGAGAACGCGAACGACATGAGAACGGGCGGGCAAGAGGGGACGAACGGGATGACTCACGATGCTAGGAGAGAGTTGACATAGACTGCCCAAAGGTGAGAGCATCACGCGTCAAATAACCGGGCGCGCAAAAATACCGGAGACGTACTTCGTGCTTGGATGAGGACGGCGCTCAAGAACGCGAGGCCGTGTGGTTGGGATAAATCCTGTTGATGGGGTATCTCGAACGAGGGATAGGCTAGAAGAGAAGAGAGGACGTACTAGGATGAGTGCGATCACGTCCATGAGCCTGTGAAACGGATGGGTCAGCGGGATACGCCGTCACCAACCCGGCGTACATCCATCGAAAGAAAAAAGAACGATAAAGCGAAACGCGTACGCACGATGTCAACGCGCCCGTGGCGACCGCAAACACGAGGAGACGGTTCAAGACAAGATCGATACGCCGCGGCTCACGTCGCGGGAACGCATGCGGCCAGGACTTGAATTTGCTGAGATGGTAGGCCATGACGCCGGCCACAAACGTGTCGCCGACGATGAAGAGTATGTTTCCGGAGAACAGTAGCCATCGGTAGCGGGCCAAAAAGTCGACCCATGTTGGTGACATGACGCTATCGTGTGTCAGGATGAAAAGATGCATAGATGGCAAGGGAGGTGATGGTACCTGAAAACTGTGGTGGTGATGCTGATGGCTGGAGAAGTAAGGGTAAGTTTCATGACAGATTGGACGATGCAGTTGTGCTCGCCTGTTCGCGATGCAGAGACGGATAGCTGTTGATTGTTGTGCTCGGAAATGATGATGAGAACGGGGGCAGGACAGCGTACCATGAAGGCAATGATCCATGCGTTCTTTGTGACTGGATGAACAGATGAGGTCTCCCCAGGATGAGATATAAATAGATGGACCAACATAACCATATCCGCCAGGTAAAGTACCTGTCAGAAGCCAAGGTCAACACGTCCCACGTGAAACGCGATAGACTTACGAGTAAACATAGAGATCGATGAGGAGCTTCAACAAACAGGTTAGCTCGAGGTACCAGTTCCAAATCGACGGATGCTGCCTCACCCCAACAACATAAGTCCACTTTATCAAGTGTTTCACACCATCAGATCTTCTCGATGGTATATGATCAAATACTTACTAGTGAAGGCCTGGGTTGAAAGCTGAGCATCAAAGGACAGGCGAGAGGCGAACTGAGAGACGAACCAAGTTGCCGACTGCAACACGGATACGTCGCCGAAATGCATGACCAAGTAGTCATCCATGACCCAGATGGATAGGGCAGCATGTACCGTGTCGAGCACCCTGTGACGAAACGCAGTGAGCAAACGATCCATGCGAGAGGGAACAGTTCCCACAGCAGGAACGCGACCTATGTGGGCGAGTTGAGGTCAACAAGGGATCCAGACGTGCGAACGACTCGGTAGAATGACCTACCGTCAACTTGAGTCTCCAAGTGTCGTTTTCGTACGTCCGAAAGTAAAAGAAGGCCTGCATGCACGTAACCCCGTATAGACTATCATCTGGCTGTGAGAAATAGGGCTGCGGAGCAGAGCAAAAGACGTGAACTTGCACTAAGCCGATGAACGTGCCGATGAGCGGTCCTCTGATAAGCGATATCGCCAACGCCGTCGGAGAGGACATGGAGGACGTTGGAGGAGAGGCTTCGGGTTGAGAGCGGGGTCTTGCGTCAAGGCATGCACTGCTGCGGTGCAATGGCAGGTAAAAGTAGGACGGTACCGCGGTGCACATGGCGCGAAGAGGGGGTCATATATGAATTAATAGAACCTGGATGTTCCGGCCATCGCATGGCTGTGCAGTATGATGGCCTAGGCTCAGTCGAACTTGAAGTTATTGGCGAGGGATACGCTTGCGAATCCAGTCACCATGGCAGAAACCCTGATGGGTCTTCTACTGGCGTGCCACGAAATGGTCCATCTTCTGTCAAGGTATGAGAATCGTACGTCGTCTAGCTAATTATGTAATGACCCTCCCTAATTGCGTCCGCTCTTGTCAACACCAACACCCGGCGGGCGGAGCGTCGGTCGGATGGGAACCCGACATCACTTCGTCCGCTGATCTCCAAAACCAAGCAATCCGGCGTAGCTTGGAATGTTACGGTGACCACAAAATGCGACCTCTGCGTAAAAACGCGACACAATACGGATTCGGGTCGTCGCTTTCTTGGACTGAAACACGATGGTCTTAGCCGGGTATCCCCACAGCTCGAGGCTGTCGAAGACTTCCTGCGTTGAACTTTCCACTCAGTACCAATACTTTTTATGCCAAAAAGTCAGTGTCACTTACCCCGAGGGCAACCTTCGAGTGCTTCTTTATCGTCCCAATCTTCCGCGAAGCGCGCGCTCGTTTTAGGGGATATGAGTACGTGCAAAATAATATATGTAAGCAGATCGGTATGCGATGTAGTGGATGATGATTTGCATGGTCAATAGGAGACGTAAAAGCTGGCCTAGACTTGGGGGGAAGTCCTTCCTTCGACAGGACTCGTCTGCCAAGAGTAGACGCGCGATTTACTCGGCTAGACAGTCAATCAGTCAGGAACGAGTGGGAAAGAGAGGGGGACAGACGTCGTGCATAGGTCCCCGTGCACTGTCTTCCGCTTCTGAATCGGTGGAGAAGTCCGAGGGACGTGCGAATTGGAGGGAGACGGGGGCCAGTTCGAGCGGGGTACTCGCATCAGCGTACGCGCGCGAAGTGGCGTTTCGAATGTTGAGTCTGGTGAGAGGGAGTTGAGTGTGCGTGCGGGAGAGAGAAATGGGAAAATGAGATGAAACCGAATGGAAAAAGGAAGAAATGGGGTACTCACGATGCCAAGAGAGAGTTGGCATATACTACCAAGAACAGTGTTCCGCGGCGAGCATCATGGATCAGAAACCTCGCGCGTAGAACAGGTGAAAGCGAGACATACCTCGTACCTGGACAAGAACAGCACTCAAAAAAGCAAGGCTACGCGGTTGTGACAACGTCTGACCAAAGGGGGTTGGTGTCTCGAACAGTGCTAGGTTGGAAAAGGAGATGGCTTACCAAGATGAGGGCGATAATATCTACGAGGCTGAACGTGTCAGGGGAATATGACACCACAACCGTCACGTGTCGACCGAAATAGAAAAGATAGAGTACGCACGATGTCAACGCGCCAGTGGCGACCGCAAAAATAAGAAGACGGTTCAAGAGAACGTCAATGCGCCGCGGTCGCCTGTTTGGCAGCGCATGCCCCCACGACTTGAATCTAATGAGATGGTACGCCATCGTGCATGCCGAAAAGGTGTCTCCGATGATGAAGAGCACGTTTCCGACCAGAAGGAGCGATCTGTAGTTGGCCAGGTAGACGGACCACGTTGGGTTTGATGAGCTGTCGTTTGTCAGGATAAGGGACGCAAGCACGCGGAGGGAGTTGATTGTACCTGAAGATGGTGGCGATGATACTGATGGCTGGAGAAGCAGGGGTAAGATTCTTGACAAATTGGACGATGGGGTTGTGCTTGCCTGTCCGTGATATAGATATTGTGCACTGTTGATTATGGGTGTTCAGAGACGGTGAAAGCAGGAGTTAAACCACCATACCATGAAAACAACGATTTGTATACTGTTTGTGACTGGACGAACGTATGAGATCACACAGCGATGACACGCGAATAGGTGACCAACATAACCATACTCGCCACGTAAAGTACCTATAACGAGCCGGAGTAAATACGTCGAGCATTCAACGAGACGGACGGGACTCACAGGTAAACATAAAAATCGATGAGCAGCTTCAATAGATCAGCACCAAACTCCAGTTCCAGATCGATGGAGGTCACTTACCCCAAGAGTATAAGTCGACTTTTGCCAAGGGAGCCAGATCACCAGACCATGATGATAAAAAACACGATCGAAAACTTACCGTCGACCACCTTTTTCAGCAGCGGAGGATCAACACGCCAGACGAAAAGACGAGTCAGGGCACGAACCAAGTTGCCGATCTCAACGCGGATAAGTCTCCATAATGCATCACCAGATAGTCGTCCATGAGCCACGTGGTCAGGACAGCATGCGCAGTCTCGAGGACGCTGAAACGTAGACGTGAGCATGGAGGATTGGATGTGAAAGTGAATATAGTTTTCACATTAAGAATGCGACCTAGGTGAGCGGATCCAAGTCAACAAGGCATCCGGACGTGCCAGATGCTCGGTAGAACGACATACCGTCAACTTGAGTCTCAAGGTATCATTTTCGTACGTCCGAAAGTAAAAGAAGGCTTGCATGCAAGTAACCCCGTATAGACTATCATCTGGCTGTGAGAAACGGGACTACAGAACGGAGTAAAGACATGAACTTGCACTAAACCGATGAATGTTCCGATGAGCGGACCTCTGATGAGCGATATCGCCAACGCCGTCGAAGAGGACATGGTGGACCTAGAGAGAAGGTTCGCGTTGGATCGGTTCAGGACACACACGCGCGAAGAGGGCAAGCCATATGCATCTGGTGCGGAGATTAATAGCCCAGGCTGTGCCGAGATGACAGCCTCTCCTCTTTGCGAGGAATCGATGCGTATACAGTTATCATGGCAGAAAACAACGACCTGGGCGTGCCAGTCTTTCATTATGATGTGGTCAACGTTAGAACTACATGATCAAAAAAGTGGGATGGGAAATGCTTAGTCATATGTGGCTGTGCTAGTCGAGTTGGAAGAGTTGAAAATTCGGCGACGACAGGTCGAAAAAAACAGTCGCGAAAGGATGTTCCAGGTAGTCATGAGACATTCCTTTTTAGGCATTCTCCAACGCAACACCCTCTCCTCCTCGTCCCCTCCCACAACACAATGGACGTCGAAATGCTCGACCTAAATCACAATGACATCCTCCCAACCTCCCCCGCTCCCACATCATCATCCCGCTCAAGTCATCATCCCGCCTTCCCTCCCACCACCGACCTTATCGAGCTCAGCAGCCGCGACAACTCCGCCGACCCTCCCTCCGGTAACGATGGGCGCTCTCCCGTCCTCGACGTCACCAACGATACCAAGCCTCCGCCCTCAAAGAAAACGAGGCTCTCGGCATCCGCCGCCGACTCAAAACCTGCCTCAACTGCGGGCACGGGACCGAAACCAAAGTCGTCGAAACAGTCGCGTCCGCGCTCCCATTCGCCGACGCCCCCTCCTCCCCCTCCTCCACAACCTCTCACAACCGTCCGTCTCGACATCAAACTCGGAGGTCCCGACAAGTACGACGTCGACATCGCCGCCCTTGCCAAAGCCTCTGGCCAGCGACCGCCCACCCCTCCACCTCCTAAACAAGACATCAGCGAGAGTGACGGTGAAGAGACACACGATGACCAAGCAAAACCCAAGAGAAAAAAGGTATCCTACTTCACTCATCAACAAACCCCGTGCTCGGAACCTGATCATGTTTATAGAAGAAACCCGCAACTTCGGAATACTACGACGTCACCGACCCCTTCATCGACGACTCCGAATTGAACGTTGACAACCGAACACACTTTGCTCAGACGAAACAACAGGGCTTCTACGTGTCCAGCGGCGAGGTCGCTTTGATGAAGGACATGTCGGTCCCTCTCCTCCACATAGCGCACTTCTTCACTCACAACCCCTATAGGAGCACTCCCAAGAAACCCAAGTCCAGGAAGCCTCCAGCTACCGAACCAGGGCCCAGCAAGCAGGAGGATGGCACCAAGGAACATCCTATCAGTGTACTTGGCGACGAAAAGGCCGGCAAGAAGCGCAAGAACTACACTATCGTCGAGGAGAATGGCAAGAAGAGGAAAGTCGTAGACCTAGTACGCCTCTCCATCGACTCATCCCGATCACCCTGACTCTCTCCTTTTAGCGCGACTTCCATCCTGAACTCCAAGCCGCCTTTGAGGAGCTCAAAGCTGCCATCTCACAGGGTGTGTGACCCAGTAAACATTACCAGCTCACAGTTACTGATCAGTTTGCAGAGTCATGGGACGTCAAGGGCAAATTTCCCACATCGATTAAACCTATCCTTGCCGACGTGTCGCTCAAGGCTGTAAGGCTGGGAGAGTATGACGAGGACTTTTTCAGTCTAATGCCTGTCTTGTTTCCCTACAACAAGTTCACGATGACCGTTCGTCTTCCATCGTCCACCCTCTGGTCCAGAAGAGCTAACTTGTCTGCTAGAAGCTCATCAAACGCACTATTTTCCATGACCATCTCAAGATTCTGACAGACAGACAAGAAGAATTACTCCAACAACTCGCGACATTGACGGAAGAAGGATTTCCTAGGGCCAAGGAAGAATGGGAGAAGAGTGTTGTTGCATGGGGTACGTTGTATTCCCGCTCTCATGTCACTGCGCTGACGATTGCGAAGAGAAACGACAAGAGAAAGCCAAGGCAGAATCAGAAGCAGGTACCGTTTCAACCCCAAGCGGCGGTGAGCCACACCCTGAAGAAGGCGGTACTGCCAGCGGAGCAGAGGGAGAGGGCACTGGAATGACCAAACACGATGGAACAAGAGAAGCTCACCCCCCAGCTCAAAAGTATCGCTTGACCGAGGCGATGAAGTCGAACATATGGCAACTGGTCATGCTGAGCAACGAGTGTTGTCGCTTGGAGAACGAGAAAAAGTGCGTTATTTCCCTATCCCTTGATTTGATCGCGTCATTCATCCACGACTGCGTTTAGTGAATTGGAGGGTAATAATGCGCAAGTAAGCGAGCAAGGCACACGCAAACTGCTGTATCAAAAGGTGAGTATTCAATCTTGGCATCTGTGTGCAAACTCAAAGTCGCTGCGATAGATTGTCGCTGCCTTCCCGACGGGTTGGCTCAATTCAGGTCAGATATCGAGAGAAGGTACGCAGGATCATCCTTGTTGCAGGTTCCCTCCGTTTGACGCGGTGTCGCTTCCCTGGCAGTGAGCGCCATGAAGAAGAAACACGAAAAGGAAGCCATGGAACAAGAAGGTTGTTGACCGTCATTCATACACGACATGCGTTTTTCCCCGATCGTGGCCTTGCAACGCCATTTACGACTTAACATTATTGGTACATCTGCTCGTTCCGTTTTCGCTCCTTTCTTCGTTTCCCAGCATTGGTAGTGCATTCTTTCCACATCACGAGTATATTATCACCACTTATTATTTGCTACACATTAGGTCTCTTTTATTTTCGTGTGCTCTTTTTTTGCGTTCGTCCTGCGCTGTAACATCAATCGTTGCTTCATTCTCGTACCGCGTGTCCACACCGTCATCTGCTAGCACCTTAGATGACCAAAGTTCACCGTATGTCCATGCGTTGCGCATGTATGTAGGTGGGCGGAACTGATATACCGTATTGCTAGAGCGACTACCTTGCTTGCCACGTTCCCACGTCCATAAAAGACTTCCGTGAAGCCCGTCGGATCAATGACCGTCCGTGCGCATTGATACATTCGTACATGGTGACCCCCCACGCGGCAGAGCCGGTCCGAAGGCAATTCGGTGATCGGTCCGAAGCGTTCGAAGACATATCAGCCAGATAAGCTTGGATAGGGAGGAGAAACAGACAGCTCTCCATGGATGTGTGTGTGTTGATGCAGATCGGAATAGCGTGCCCGTGGCCGTCGTCGGTGACTCGGTACGGTGGTGGTCGAAACCGCGGTTCGAGTCGGACGAGGCAGGGAGGAAACATAATGCGGTGTGGGCTCGCATTGTCGATTGGGAAAGCATTCTCAACGCTATTCGGGTCCGACCTGAACGTATTCGTCAGGGAGAATGAGGGAACGGAGAAGCCGCATCCCTTTTTTCCCGACAGGGACGAAAAGCAAGATGGCCAAGGTGTCGTAGATGGTGGTTGGGATGTTGGAGACCAAACATGGAGAAGACATGAATGCGGCGGGCGACGCGTCTACCATGATGGGAGGCGCGTTTTTACATATTTGGGCCTGACCAGTGCATCTTGATGGGAGCTCGCTGACGATGAACGAATGGGCCTACGTTGGACGAACGAACGTCCAATGATAGTAGGCCAGCGCCTGCATGGTTTTCGCCGAGAGGATCGGAAGTGGCGACACACGAGTGGGATGACACGCCGGTTCGACAGAACGCAGTTTGCCAGTGCAGTGGACCGTCGTCTAGAAAGAAAACGTTCAAGGGATCAACGTAAAGGAGGCATGCCACAGTGGGCCAGGCGCTGACAGCGGCGCCAAATTTTTGATGCTTCTTTTTTTTTTTTTTCTTGGATTTGTCGAGACAGCCTGAGGTGTGACCATTACCAATCATATGTCGCTTGAGGTGACCCTGTCTGTCGATGTCGATGAAGAGGCAAGCCATGCTGGATAACCCAAGAGATCGGCAGGTGATTCGGTTCGAGTGACCCACCTCGAACGCGAACCAAGACTATGGAAAGGCCCTCAGTGAGAGCTGTCAAGAGGTCTCACCGATATGACTGACCATGTTCATACCAAGTCATTGGCCGTTTGGTTTATGGGGGTACTTTCGGCTTCGTGACTTCACCGAGTCTCGCAATAACTTCGGGCCTATAACATTTGAGCTTAGAATCTTCAAGTTTCGGCGGTTGTGATTCGACCGACGTGGAAGTGGCACCTTACAACCGACAAGACGGCCTCCGACATTTCCCTGGTGATAGGGAATCAGCTGGGCCCACTGACCTGCCGGTTCTCAGAACATACGTATGTGCAGTTGACAGATGAATATTGGGGCAACTGCCTCGACGTGACACTTGGAAGACGTTCTTAGCGTGTCTCGTTCTAAACTCCGAAAGCCATGACTGCTGACATGCCGTGTCGGAGTCCAAATAAGACCTCTTCGTCGATCCTCAGATCCAGTTGGATTGCGTCTGCAAATATGTGAGGAGGTAACTGTCCGCTTCTCTGTTCTGGAGGTGAGCATACGTGAAATTATAGGTTTGGTACTACCCGATCTTTTTGGTTACCTGCTGCGATGACCTGCGTTTGACATGCTGAAATGATTAGGACAAATTCTGGTCGTGTGGGACGGCGGTCGAGAACAAACCAATTCAGGGGCCCCTTCAATGCTCTGACAGAAACACCTGCGACAGTACTAGGTCTGACAATTTGTAGAATGGCAACCACGGTTTTCTGAAGGTCGGATGACAAGGACTCCAATGGCTACAGGGTATAAAGGGACGGCAGGATCTGAGTAAAATGCTAGCCTTCGTCCCCTAGTGACATCATCCAGTCCGCTCGTTTGCTACCTGCTCCATCCTCCGGGATATTCGCTCGTTCGTTCGCTCACCTTCCCTCGGCGTCCCTGGCTTCTGCTCCACATCTCGAGGCGCGTGGCGAGTGCAGCACTGGCTCGATCAGCTGCTGCGACAGCGTGCGTACCGTACGTATAGTAACTTATTGCATGAGACACATAATTGACGTGAATTCACACATTCAACAGGCAAACTCCCTCCTGGCTGAATGGGAGCCTTGTCGACTTGACCTGCACTCCTGTTGCGGTGAGAGGCACGGGTGGTGGCTGCTCTATTTAGCGGCAGGCCGTCTGCTGCAGCCATGACGAATACGTACAGATTTTGATTTATTCATTTAGCTCATTCTTTGACGCGTTCTTTAACTCTTATCCACGTTGGTTACTCCCCATCGACATCCATTTTGGTGGCTGGCTTGAGTGTGGAGTTTGGACTCATATTCGTACTGACAATCCCGTAGGATGGGTGGGGTTCCACTGGCACCTTTTGGTTGATATATTACATACCGCAGTCATTCTCTTGCCCGAACCAATCCTTCCCCGAGCGTCTGTCTGTTTGGTGCTGTTACAATTGGACCAATCAACTGTGCAGTCACAGCACGGAATTGATTCGACTGCAAACTCGGCTGCATGCTAGTACGCTTCCATTGATTGGTTTTCTGCACCACGCACACCAACCGGTTCATCAGACTAGGGTTGTCGCTTGGAAAGAAGCATGACATAATAATTTCGGTGCTGTCAGACGGAACTGCAATGTTTCCGTAAACATTGCCGGCCCATTCTTCAGGGGCGCCAGACACGCAGAATGCTCCCTGGATATTGTGGCTGCGAATGTCTGTTGAATTTGTACGCATCGTTCTCGAAGTTCGCATTGGTCGCTCCATGTCAACCTTGCAACGAGACGGACGACACAGCTGCATGCTTCGTAAATGCAGGACCACGTGTTTTGAACGTGTCCGCCGACGTAAACCACTCAGGCTGGCATGTTAAATTGCCCCGCATCGATACCCGACGATCATACCCGACAATCGTGACCCAGATCGCGAAAGGTGGCAGAGCGGTCAACCCCGAAATGGCCGTATTGTTGTCTTCGTTTTTACAACACAGACTAGCAGATTTCTTGGCATGAGCCTCTAACCATATCGTAAAAGGCTCGCTTATACGGTCCCAAATCATTTCTTTCTTGTCTCCGACGAACGTAATCCATTCGTCGGGGTCTCGCTCTACAGGTATAAAGAGACGGGAACAACGACCATGACCAGTAGGTCCACCACCCATACTTTTCCTCCACCGTCTACGCCTTACTACTCTTTTGTTATTCATCATGTTCGCTCGCGTTCTTGCTCTCCTTCCTCTCGCTCTCCTCGTCTCTGCCTCTCCCCTTGAGGCGCGTGACGAGTGCAGCACCGGGGACATCAACTGCTGTAACATGCAGACTGTAAGTTCTTGTCGCACGAGATTGATATTGTGTCGTTGCTGACGCTTCGACCTCTACGACAGTACCAAGATTCCACCAACAAGTTGGCCGATCTCGGTGTTAATCTTGTCGACCTCAACCTTCCTGTCGATGCCCTTCTGGGCTTCGACTGCTCTCCCCTCAGCGGTGTCAATGTTTTAGGCGGCAACAGCTGCAGCGCGCAGACCGTATGCTGCACTGGCAACAACTTCGTGCGTATTCCTTATCCTGCAACCGATGCCAGAGCGTAGTGCTGAGTAAAACTTTCAGAACGGTCTTGTTAACATCGGTTGTTCGCCCATCAACATCCAATGAGCACGTGGAAGCTGGTGGTTGGGTTTGGCGGAGCGGTTCACCTCCCTTGGGTGATTAGTAACTAGAAAATCATATTAGCGCTTTGGGTTACCGTAATGAATGGAATCACCGTTTGGTATCTGGAAAGTGTGACTATTTTGTTGTTTTTGAAGTCTTACGGGTCTACGCGAGCCTCCACGAGGCCACCGATTGGACTGGATCACTTTTGTACGGCGTTTTCTTTAAAATTTTATATTGAGGATTCAATGAACGGTCAGGAATGTAGATCTGCGCTGGAGTGGTTCCATACTAGAAAACATTTGAAATTAAGCGAAGCAATAAAATATAGCGCTTACAGTAAATTTTGCATAAGTCGGCATCACCCGTGCCACGCTGGTTCATGCCGGCATCACTGATCGACATCATTTCACTACTAAACGGGTAGGCTCGCTAAATGTGTTGTCACCATTTAAGGTGACCCGCGTTGAGAAATTCCAGTTCATTTCAGCGCGTGGGCCGACGGGATTTTTGGTTTGTGACTGATAGCCCATCGACACTACTATTGCAGGGCCCGCTTGAAGCCCGTATTGGGCCCTGGCGGAGTCCCACTGGCGGTACCCACACGGCGTTGTTGGTGAGGTACGCGGCTCTCGTACTATAACAGTCCCGCTCTGAATCGCACCAATGATTACATGTTCATGTTGACCGCGAACGTGAACATTCCAATATCCGAGTCTTGCCTGTTCCAGGCCTCTAGCCTAGAGCACCGACAGCCCTGAAGGGTGTATTGCTGTCACATCGTTTTTTACAACACAAGCTAGCCGGTGGTAAAATTTTCCGGACCAACAGTACATGCGATCAACGTAATCCGCTTGTCGGGGTCTTGCTTGACGGGTATAAGAAGATGGGAGGAATGCCAGTGACCAGCAGGTTCTACCACCCACATCTCTCATCCACTCGTTTCAGAGACTCACTACTGCTCTATTTCTCGCCATGTTCACTCGCATCCTTGCTCTCCTTCCTCTCGCTCTCCTCGTCTCTGCCTCTCCCCTTGAGGCGCGTGGTCAGTGCAACACTGGGGACGTCAACTGCTGCAACATGCAGACTGTGAGCTCTTGTTACGCGTTATTGATGTTGAATGGCCACTGATGTTTCTACCCCTCACCACAGTACCAAGACTCCACCAACAAGTTGGCTGATCTCGGTGTAAATCTTGTCGACCTCAACCTCCCTGTTGATGCTCTTCTGGGCTTCGACTGCTCCCCCCTCAGCGTTGTTAGCGTTTTGGGTGGCAACAGTTGCAGTGCGCAGACCGTGTGTTGCACCGGCAACAACTTCGTATGTATCATCTCTTATGGATATGGGACGAT
Organism: Porphyrellus cyaneotinctus; assembly: GCA_038091315.1. NCBI lineage: Eukaryota > Fungi > Basidiomycota > Agaricomycetes > Boletales > Boletaceae > Porphyrellus > Porphyrellus cyaneotinctus. The sequence goes on along the minus strand of JBBPOF010000229.1, from coordinate 11,300 downwards.
GGTCACTGAATCGATTTTCAGAATGGACTTGTCAACATTGGTTGCACACCCATCAACGTCAACTGAGTGGTTTGGAGCTAGCAGTTGGGGATGTTGAAGTGGTTCCTCTCACTTGATTGAATTACTGGAAAAATCATATTAGTTGTGATGGTTAATTGAATGGGTTTTTGGTGTCTCAAATCTTGTCCGAACGAACAGACATCCAATTTGTCATGCATGACATGCCTTGGTTTCGCACTGTATGGTCTCCCATTGCTGTAGATCGATTCATTTTTCGACAACTGGATCGGTGGGATCTCCCAGTTCATGGAGGTTGATCATGATATTGTCCAACGGAAGACCCGAGTCAGTTCAAACCCCCAGGTTATCCAACTGGACTCCAGGGAAGTGCAGTCGCTGTATTATTGATTCCACAAGCTTGCCGAAGGTGATTCCCGTGGAACAAGGATCGTCTGGCAACGAATGTAGTCTGCTCGAGCCTTTCCTAGGTGCTCGATCCCCCTGTTGCAACTATAGTACAGCCAGTCGACTGACGAGCCTCAGAGGCTCGGACTCGCTGACGCTATCCTCGATCTCGTCCTCGTCCCTACCACTGGCCTTTGTTTCGGATGCTCGGACACCGAGCCCGTTGGCGTTCCTCTCAACAACAAATATTCCGGGCAGGTGACTTGCTGTTCTGGTGATAAATTCGTACGTACCTTCTCTCGGAGTGGCTGCGAGATATGTGTTAAAATATAATTTTTTAGAACGGTCTCGTGAACGCTGGTTGCTCTCCCATCAACGTCAACTGATCGGACGGAGAGATGACGGTTAGGTTTGGTGGAGCGGTTCACCTCACTTGGCTTGCTCATTCGAAAATCGTAGTGCACCGTGTCGTGGCCTAATCGCAACGCGTTTTGGATTCCAATATTGCACGAGTCACATTGAAGGTTCTGTGCCTGAACGAAAGGGATTGCGTTGACTGCAGGGGCGTCACATGTCACTGAACACGTATGTACCCTTTCACTAACAAAGCGGAAGTTGGGATTTCTGACGATTCGCCATGTTGACGGATAAAATAGACCGTCGTGGTCATGGATCCAAGTGACCCTCCCGACATTGAGGTGTTACCTTCCTGTGAGCCCTTCGTGCTGGATTATATTTCACATCCACGTACCGGTTTCGTTTGAAGTGACTTTGGTGGGACAGCTTTACGAAGAGGGTAAGTCGTTTGGAGATAACCTGGACTCAACTGACGCTTTACCGACGAATGTCGCGATCGGCTTCTATGTAGGTGTCTGAAATCGCCAGCGTAAGCATTTGTAAAAGAGACTACTATACCCGTTCGTTACAATGGGCCACGATCGATAATCGACAATGGGGAACGAGCTTCTTTATGGTTACAAATATCCCGCCCGGGTATGAACGCCGTTGAAACGTTGATAGGCGGCGCCTAATCAGTGATGTCATGAGAGTAGCCTGTTCGCGGAGAAGATTTGGAGGAGATTGTGTCGGTTTAGTCTGTTTTGAGGTTCGATTTGACGGCATTCGGAAGCTTACAGCCTAAACTGTCCGAGCGTCACTCTCCGAACTCCAACGCGCGAGGATGTGACTGTCCCAATCCGTGACACCAATGCAGATATAAACTCGCCATCCGACGCCATCCGATCAGCTTCTTCCCTATACCCGTCCACGATGGCCGACTTTCTGATCCCCGTCTTGCCTTCCGTTCCCCCCTTTCTCACATCGTGGATTCCGGGACGGACACCAATGTCTACATGGCCCGCGGTGTCGACAACAATTGTATCCTACTTGGCGATCGCCGTCGCTTTGCAGGAGTTCATGAAGGACAGGCATGCATTCAAGCTGAGAGCCCTTTTTCGCATACACAACGCATTTCTCTCGCTTTCGAGTCTGGTGTTACTTACCTTGACGGTGGAAGAGGTCGTAAGGTTATGGCACACCGTTGGTGCGTACGACGCGTTTTGCGCGAGAGCATCATGGACCAGAGTGAAATCCCAATTTGAACCCCGAGATGATTTTTTGCCTGACGATAGTTTCCAGAGACTCGAATTTTATTATATGATCAATTATTGCTTCAAGTACATCGAGTTCTTAGACACAGGTTTTCTCGTGCTCAAGAAACGGCCGCTTTGCAAGTCGTCTTCGTCGCTATCTGCGTAGCTGACTCGACGTTGATCCCTATATGCCAGCCTTTCTGCACGTTTTCCATCATTCGACGACGGCACTCTTGACATTTGTTCAGATCGAGGCCAAGATTAGCGGGGTGACCGACGCGTGGACTTGGTACCTCGCTTTCCGCTAACTTTTTGCTGTCCAGGCGTGGTCAGTGATCTGCCTCAACTTGGCAGTGCACGTCGTGATGTGTAAGCTCCATATATGCGCCATTCTGAGCGGGTTCTCATGCTTGGCTTGCAGATTACTACTATTTCGCAGCTGCAGGTGGCGCTAAGCCCTGGGTGTGTTCGTCGGGTTTTATTCCGATTGGCATAATTTAATAAATCCCCATGGCCGCAGTGGAAGAAGCATGTTACGACGATGCAAATAGCCCAGTTCATCATTGACATTTTCCTATTCCTTTTTGGGTGTGAGTCGGATATACGGCGCCGGTGACACTATCTAGATCTTCGACTGACCTGGTTTGTGCCAGTGTACCAGCATTTCGCGTTCACATACTGGCCGTACTTGCCGCACATCGGCGACTGTGCTGGTGACTCGAAAACGGCGATTTTTGGCGGGGTTCTCATCGCAAGTTTTCTGGGACTCTTTGCGGATTTTTATGTACAAACGTATAAAAAGACCGATGGGATCGGGATCGGGAAGACCAAGGACGGGATCCAGGCTATGCGCATCGGAAATACCAGGTCGGGACGAGAGGTACGTGGTCGAGTCATCGTAATGTCCGCCGTTTTGAAGCGACCAAAGAATTAGAAGGAAAGGGCCGAGTCACGCTCGAAGGCAATTTTGGAGTGCCTGGTTGCGCACCTTTCGTAACTGCAGTAGGAATATTCAACGAACAATACCGATAGGTGTGTTGACGGACCATAATAGGCAGCATGTCACCGTGTTTTGGCAATGGAGGACGGCGAGTTCAGTGTGAAAGAAGGCGGGAATGCTTACGTCTGGGATGCCTAGCACTCTCGGCCCAAGTTATTTATTCACACGTCCACCAAGAATCTTCACCGCCGGGCCTCGTCACAGTATAAAGGGAGGAGAGTATACCCGCCACAGAAGCCGGAGTTCCGAATTGGCTGAATAGGTTCGATCAAATCAGTTAGTTGCGCGGGCCAAGATCAACGCAGCAGCGTGAACCGCCTCGGGAAAACGGGAACGCAGCATTTCCCTTTCGAAAAAGTGATTTGCCGACAGCTTGTTGCGGCACCGACTCGGATGGGTGGATGAAAATGTAGGATTTCCCAAAGTAAGCCCGTCAAGCTGCATACTATATCGAGTCCCGAACGCGCGCTTGAGTTCATATATGCGTAGTAACGATGCCACCACGGATCAAAAACCGCCAGGGTTAGTGACCGCCGCCGTCCTTGAAGAAGACAGTATCGCAGATCGATTGCCTAGTGCTGTGCCGTGATTGGGTCGGAGCTTGAAATAACGGGAAAAGCCCCCCTTTGTTGGCCTGTGTTTGTAGGCGAAGAGAGCAGAAAGAGGTCAGTGAATTGGAACGGGTGACTTTTGCAAGGAAACCTCCAACTTGTCTTTTTGCCACTCTCGTTTTTCTGGCCTGCTCGTCGTCAGGTTTGTCGAGCTCAAAGGGATCTCTCGGGGAAGCGCCCAGTGCAGCGAGGACCACCATCGAGTGACTTGTCCTGCCAGTAACAACTACGACGCAAACGAGAAAGACTGCAGCGCTCGCAATCGACACCGTTGACGACGACTGGATACGCAGACGACTCAATCAAGTGTTTTTTTCGGTGTATCTCGTGGGTGTGATGAACAGCGATGCGACAGAAGCCGCACTTGGTCTACTCGGTCTGTCCCCCTTGAACGCCCCACAATCCCACCCACAACCGCAACCACACCCTCATCAACACGTTGCCCACCCACATGGACCGTCCCTGACCTCGAGTAGTGTCGGTATCGCTGTCGATCGAACAAGCACCCCACCTGTCATCCAGTCCGCACTTCCCCCTTCTCTTGTCCCACTCAAACGGAAACAGCCTTCACCCGCTCTCTCATCAACAACCGCGACGCCACTCACCCCAAGCTTTCCGAAAGACTCGTCTTCTACCAAGCCACGACAGCCTCCCCATCCCCTCGCCACCTCCTCGACAACACCTATCGGTCTCACCCGTCCACTCCTCGATGTATCTGCGAAATCCTTGGCGGCGCCCTCACAACGTCATCATCAGCCACGCCCTTTTTCTCCCATTCTCGCTGGCTCTGTCCCGCCACAAACGCCGCCAACCACTCAACTTTCCCTCGCATCACCTTCTACATCCCAACATCCCCTCTCCCTCGTCGATGTACCACCTCCACCAGACTCGGACGCCATTTCGTGCATCTGTGGGTTTACCTATGATGATGGCTTCTCGATCGCGTGCGACGACTGTTCGCGATGGTGTCATGCAGCCTGTTTCGGCATCGTCCAGGGAGGGGTCCCCGAATTCTGGAAATGTTGGGTATGTGATCCCGCTCTCGAGGTTGACAGAGAGCGGGCGGTCAAGACCCAAAAAGGGAGACTAAAGGCTATGCGCATGAAGGCTTCACACGGAGCGAATGGCGCACCTGGTGCAACTGGTATCAATGGAATCGGAGGGAGTTCGGCGGTAGACGAAGGAAGCGGTGGTGTTGTTAAGCCAGCCTCGAAGAGGAAGACGAGTCCGGGTGCGGAACGCAAATCGAGGAGGGGGAGTGCTGTCGCTGCTGCTATTGAGGGTTCTGGTTCATCGAGGAAGAAGAGACGTGCGTCGATGCTCTCCCCTACTAATCCCTCATCTCCATCTATCCCTTCCGCGAATCATGCCCCAACGCAACCGCATGCTGGCAGTTCACGCATATCGTATCCTAGTGGTAACAGTCCAGTGCCCTCCACCAGCCTACCTCCGACCCCTGTCACCTTTCCTCCAGACATCTACCCGAACCCTGCCGTCTACACCCAATTGCTTCGCGTCGCAAAAGCTTGGAGAGGTGTCACCGCACTCAATCCCCCTTCACCGCTTTTAAACCCGCCGAAGACTTATAATGATGGAGGATACACAAGGGTGGAATCACGCGGGTGAATTGATTTTCCTTTTTTTTTGTCTTCCATATCGTTCTTGCAATCCTTTTCTTTCGATGGATGTCGCATACAGGCGACGTTGTGTCTCTTTGCTTGTATGCATATATCCGTTTGCTAATGATAGCGCAGGTACCAGGATTGCTATGGTTACTCCATGTGTCCTCTCGACAACACGACGCCAGTGATGGTTGACGAAAATACAGGGGACGCTTATCTCCCTCGGACGGTGCTACGAACCGACCCATCCCTATCTTGTTCCAACCCGCATTCCGGTTTGAATTCCCAATATCCGCCAACATGTACACCCGCACATCTCCGCCCTCCATCTCCCAGATTTCATGTTGCCTCGGATCCTTCGCCTTTCCCTCATACCTCTATTTATCCGTCACCACCTACATCCAATTACATGTCTACCCCTGTACCTAGTTCACCTCATCCTCGATCGTACGCCAAGTCCCCTCTTACGCCCTCCACAAACACCATTTCATCCTCCAACACAAACGGCACGATTCCAGCGACAACCCTTCTAGCCCCTTACACGGCTTCGATCGTTCCCTCTGCTGCGTATCTCGCTGACCCACTCAACGGGTACGCCCATCTTGGCATGGGAAAACCTCAGGTGAGGCTCGTCGGAGGTGGATGGGAAGTTGGGCTAGACGCACGAGGTGTTGGAGGCGTCCCTGACCCTCCTGATGTCGGTAAGAAAGGTAACGATACAAGTGCAGCCAAGGAGGGTGTTGCGGAAGGCAAAGCAAGATGGGCGAGGTGTGGGTGTTGGCCAAACGCTGTGGTGCGACCCGTCATTTGTAGCGGGAAAAAGGGAGGAAAGAATAAGAAAGGGGAAGGGTTGTGGCACAGGGCTGAATGTGCGAAGGAGGTGTCAGATGGTAGTACCGTTTCCGAACCTGGTGGTCCGTCACCGACGGTGAACGATACATCTGTCCCTCCTCCGGTGTCGCGGATGCAAGGACAACCGACGGATGATTCGTCCGACCAAGATGACGCACCTTCGACATCCAACTGTGATGCGGACCCAACGACTCTCTCTTTCGCGCTGTTTGCGTTGCGGGACTTGAGGGCAGACGAGGAAATTGTCTTGGGCTGGGAATGGGACGACGGACATGTGGTGCATATGTTACCTGCGTTGATGGAAAGCCCTGGATTATTTGCGTGAGTCTTTTGTTCTTCTGTGTACCTTTATCTGTTTATTGCCCAGATTTCGGTTGCTGACTTACTCTCCTTCATTGTCCTCGCTCGTGACGCATGTACATATAGCCCAGCCCACCTCCACCACCTTCGTGCTCAGTTCACGTCGATCCTTCACGCGCTGAGCAGTACGTTCACGACATGTGCTTGCGGTTCTTCGACGCGAGATTGCGCTGTTCGTGTCATGGAGCGTGTTGTTGAAGGTCGATGGCCATGGCCAGGTGGGGAGATAACTTCCGAGGGGTCTGAGGGTGAGACATTCGATGTCAATGGCGCGAGCGAAGAGTGGGACGATGGCGATACGGATGTCGATGTAGAAGGTGATGGCAACTCGGATCCGCGTCCTAGTCGGAATTTGGGATTGGGCATGAATGTGGGGGTGGACATCGAGATGGACGCGTCGATTGAAGTCGATGGGCGGACTCGGCGGATGAAGAAGCGCAAGGTGCGGAAGAAGAGTCAAGTGGAGGATCCTACTCAAGTGAACGAAAGCAAGGATGCGAGCGTTGCTGGGTCGTCGACGCTGAAACCAAAGGGCAAGAGCACGATTGATTTGGGTCCTTTGGTGGGTGTCAAGCGAGGTTTTAGGACGCGGGAAAAGACACCCATGAATGGCGGATGGGGTGGAGTGGAGATTGTGCCGTCGAGTCTCACACCGTCTCCTGAAGTCAGGATGGAGGAGGATCCACTGGATAGTAAAGGAAAAGGCAGGGTGCGAATGGCTGACGGTGAGTGGCTTCTCTGCCTATCTTGATTTTCCAGCTCCTTGGTTGGTCCTTGCCTGTTGCCAGGTTACTCACGTTTTTCCACCACGGCTGACAGACAAAGACGACACGGATGCGAGCCCTTCTCCAGCTACTTTGCCCCCACGGATGCGTATGGCCTGGTCTCGGGCTCCGACGAATCAACCTGAGCTATCGCAAGAAGATTTACCACGAGATCACTCGACACGTACCGAGAGTTGGAGAGCACATGAAAGATGGAGAAGCCCGCCTGATACGATTGCCGAAAGTCCGATATCCATTTCGGGTGCAGTAGAGGGAAGTAGTGGCTGCGGAAATGGTAATGGTCGCAAGGAGGGTTCGGCGGGCATGAACGGCGATGGGGAGGAAGGTGCAGATGCGCAGGAGACAGAGTTCGACACGGAGACGGAGGCTGATGGATTGGACGGTAAGTGGGTTTCGTTTGGGACCGTGTTTAGGTCGTTTTTCACCTAACTTGTTCTTGACAGATATGCGGCAGATGCCACCCCCGCCGATGCCTGCCTCTCTCGATCCGACCACCATCTCATCTCTTGCGCATGCTCATGTAGTGCGGGGCTCGTCTCCGCGTGGCTTCATTCAGTGGGATAAGAATGGTGTCTCTGCGACGTGGGTACCACCACAAACGATATCAGCGTCTACATCGTTGGGGCGGACGGGTCAACCGCCGGGTCAGGGATCCTCCGCTCCTTCAGCTCCTCATTCGACCACCACACGTTCTCTAGCGTCACAACTCAACCATGACACTCTATCCACGTCGTTCCCACTCGCGATGGAAGCACAAGGACAGTCGCATCTCCCTCCAAGCGTGTCACCCTCTGCCACGTTCTCAAAGCTTTCTCTGCATTCGCCGGATGCATCATCCTCATCATATCTATCTGTGTTGCGCAGCCCCAACGAATTCATGCCACTATCCTTTGCATCCGCCTCGACGCAGCGGACTTCAGACCATCGAGTCCCTTCACCACCTCATAAACCGTCTAAACCCCTACATGTGCACCCTCAGAACGAACCACCTTTTCCCCCATCTCTCTCCGCGCCGGTGGCGACCCCCAGTTCTCCTGATGGCACACGTGATACGCCCGCCGAGACACAATATCAGCAACCGTATAGGTCTTCGCCTGATGCACGACACGACACACACACCCTATCCGATACGGAGAAGAGGCGACCTCCCAACGCGGAGGTGCATCGTGTTCGGTTCGTGTCACCAGAAATATTGAACGGAGTGCCCCGGCTGCGAGCAAGTACTCCATCGGATGGCTCGGAACACCCTGGTGCCCATGACAATGCCAACGCGACTAGGGCCGTGAAGGAGCGGGGATCTCCCCCATTGGATCGCGATGCCATGGATGTTGAAGTCAACGTCGTCGGAGATAACCTGAAGGAAGATGTCAGGGGGCCCTCGCCTGCGACATCCCCTGGGAGTAAGATGAGGCGCGTTTCGGAGGACGAGTATTCGTCGCGTGCGACCGGATCTCCCACCTCTCAAGCGCCGCCAGAGTTCCGAGCCTACAGCCCACTCTCGGTGGAGGACGGTGCTACGCCGGAAAACGACTCTTCACGAACGGCGTCTCATGCCAATGAGAAGACGTCGCAAGTCGAACCGATGACTGTTGATGCCGCCTCTGCGCATCCAGGGCGAGAGCCATCGCCCCCGCCACAGCCTAAAGTCAAAATGTCTCTCAAGGACTTTGCGCTGCGCAAGAAGAAGCAACGGGAGGAAGAGATGGCGGCAAAAGCGCTTGGCTCGCCTGCGCCATCTGACGGTGCTTTATTGCCACCGAGTCCCGACGTTGACGTCAAACGGGATCTTGCAAGCGGGGATACCAGCTCCGTACAGACTGTGGTCCCGAGCGAGAACGTCGATGGGCAGGACGTGAAGACGGACGATGTAACCAAGGACCATTCTCAAGGGTCACCTGGGACTGTGCACGTCAGCGCGAATGGGCTTAACGGTGTGAACGGCTATGGGAATGACGGCATTCGCGATCCTCGGCGCACCGGGGAGAAACCCGCGGCGGAAGATACGAAACAGTCCACAGAGGCACAGGCTCCAGACACCCTGCAATCCTCTCTACAAGATCCCGCACATTCATTGCCACGTGTTTTAGGCGAAAAGAACCACACGGATCAAATGCAGATGCAAATCGATGGAAAACCTCCACACACGACGCTCACTGCCAAAATGGAGATAATGGAGGTGATGGTACCGAGTGGGCTTGTTGGTGCCGATGATCGTATGCCTGATGTTGTGAGCTTTGCTCCTGACCCTCCGCCGCCGCCATTGATGATCAAGCAGACGACGACGATAGATCGCACCTTTCCCGTAAGCTCTGCATCTCGATCGGTCTCCGCTTCTGTCCCACCTTCTACGTCAACGACCACCTCCGCTGTCAACTCGCGTTCAAATTCAGTTGGCATCTCGCCGAATCCGAATTCACTTCCGCATGCACTCGTCGCCTCGGCATCGTCCAGTATTCCATCCTCCCGCCGCCCTTCACACGAAGACGGCGAGATCACTAGCTCCACTCCACCAAAAAGCTATTTGCCACGATCACATACACCGCCCACACAACCGCGTTCGTTCCATGCTGTCCATCCATCATCACCAAACTTGGGGCCGACATCCTCCTCGTCAGCACCCGTCGCTCGTCGGCCCGTCCCCCCGCTCTCTCGCTCACCGTTGTCAAATAGCACTGCTCCTACACCGGTGCCGATATCTTCTCGACCCCTTCCAAGCGGGCCCCGAGCCCTGCGAGGAAGTATGGCTCAGCCTACGCACCCCTACGCACCCCCTCCTCGGCCGCCATATGCGGGCTCTCAATATATCCCACGGGGACCGTCTGCTGACAGAGACCGGATGGATTGGGAGCGTGGTGATCGCCAATGGACTGCGCAAGCGAGGTCACGAAGTCGAGCTGGGAGCAATGGATGGGGAAGATAACACCTCTTTTTATTACCTCTGTTTACAGTGATATTGAATCACCCGTCAATTCCTTGACTTTTTTTCTCTGTTCTCCCTCTCATTTTTCCCTTCTGCTGATCATTATTACTTTCGTCTGTTTTTGCTCTCACGTATTCCTTTTTGTTTTCGCTCGGTGTTGTGGTTATTGCACTAGGCTCAAAGAGAATGTAAACGTTTCCGTCGCTCTCAAACGTTGGTTTGATCAGACGGACAACCTGATGTAAGTATTACGTCGACGAATTATGACCACCGTCACCCGGGGTGCCTGGATCGTTGGGGGGAAGGGTCCAGGCTTCAAATCTTCGATACAGACTGAGGACATAATGAACCCTCGACGAAATAAAGTTTTACAAGCCTTGAACGTCTGGGCGGGACATGGGCGCTTAGCATCTGGGCTCAGTTGCAAGGGAGAGGCGGCGTAAATTAGGTAATTAGTTATTCCTGTTTAGGGATATCACGCAAACAATTGCTGGGTATGACGTTATACAAGGCGGCGCAAACCCGACGTTCCCGACCACACGTTCTCGTCGTCGTCGACCTTGCCATTGTTCTTTTACCATGTTGTCCATCGCTAAAACTACGCTGAGACCTTCCCTCATGCGCACCTTTGTCAGACCAGGTCGCCTCGCCGCGATCCACACGCTCCCAGACCTGCCATACGCCTACAACGTACGTGTCCAACTCGGGCTGGGACGACCCACGCAGCTGAGGTGCACACGCATGTACAGGCCCTCGAACCCCACATTTCGGAGCAAATCATGAAGTTGCACCATACGCGGCATCATCAGGCCTACGTCAACGGTCTCAATGCGGCCGAAAAGGCGTACGCAGAGACATCGTCGACGCGCGAAAAGATTGCGTTGCAGTCTGCACTCAAGTTTAACGGTGGAGGTGCGTGTCGTTTATGATACGCCCTTTATTGCTCCTTTGGGTGTCTGTATGCGGGTTAAAACGACGTGTGCGTGAACAGGACATATCAACCATTCGTTGTTTTGGGTCAACTTGTCGCCTGCGAACGAGGATGGAGGTAACCTCGCGGACGGACCTTTGAAGCAGGCCTTGGAGCGTGACTTTGGATCCGTGGAAGAGTTCAAGACAAAGTTCAATACGATCACGGCCGCTATCCAGGGTA